>PVKA01004190.1:9480-101590 GCA_004027165.1 Ctenomys sociabilis | reverse complement strand
GAGAAGACTTCAATGACCACATAGGAAATATAAAGTTCATGTGTTGATATATAAGTTTTGATCTACCTAGGTCTTAACCATCCAGCAGAAAAGTATAAAAGTATAAAAATGAAGTATACATCGTGAGCCCATAATATTAAGCTGAGCTGTAAATGGATATGGTCGACAATTTCTTTGAATAACTCCCTATGGTAGCAGAATGCTGGACTGTGTTGAATTGTGGTGTCGAGTTCAAGCACCTAAGGTAGTCGAATGTCAACAGAGTGCCCACTTTTGACAGGTGTAGACAAAGGAAGGGTTATAGAAAGGAAAAATCATCCTGTGTGTGTATAGACAGTACAGTTGGGATAGATAACGCTGTGCTTCTACATAATTCTATGAGAGGCAAGATCTGCACTGTTGGTGGTGGGACAGGATATTGTGTCGACTTTTGGTGCTATGGTCGTCCACTAGGTAAATAGTTGTTGAATCTTTGATATAATTCAGTTATATAAATACCTGTAAATATAATATCATGTATGCACCTTGTGTAATACCAAAACATTATGAAAACAGTTTGCAATGTATTATTTCATCAACTCTGTATGGTTATGGTGTTTTGAAACTGTCTGATTGACATTTGTATTTCAATAAAATAAAAATAAATGGAAAAAAAAAAGAATTACAGTTAAGAACAAGAAGATAAACGTACTGCATCTGTTGTTTAACAAATAAGTAAGAAGTAAATTAGAAATTACTAACTCCATCATTTGTAGCCTCTGAAATTTACTATTTTCTCTATTCATTTTTCCAGGTTTTTGCACACATTATTTTATTAAGTTCTCATAAAAAATGAGCTCTCTTTGGTTAAAGGACAAAACTTGCTGGGCTTTTTTATACATTTAGTGCATTCAAGAAAATATGTTTTCTATAATTCTGTTGGAAATTCTGAGATCTGTTGGGAATAATAAATATCACATTTATTTGAAATTGGTTGCTCTATAATGCTATATGAACTGCTAGTAAACCCTGTATTCATTATTTTTCACTTATGGGTATATCTTACTTTTTTTGCTTATCTTAAAAAGGGAACACTTAGCATTTTCTCTGTATCACTCACCACTTTTGGCTAGATAAGTTACATAATTAAGAAAATGCCATGGAGAGAAAATAATCTGTATAGGATTCAGAGGAAAAGTAGAATACAGAACTAGCAATATCTGGATGTGAACTTGTTTGAAGCTTGTAACAATTATTACATTATGAGATCATGAGTAAAAATTATTTACTGAATCCCATTTCTTAGTCAGTCAACATTATGCAAAAATTAACATGTAGTATAAGGAATAATAAGGCATAAGAGACAGACACCTAACATTATTAAGAAAATGTGTTTCATTTGCTAATAATGCATAGCCCACTCCTCCAACTTTTTCTTTAAAGTAACAATCACTGACAACACGTACTGGCATACTATTCAAAAATTTACCAAACTTTCTAAGGACAGATTAGCTCTGTCCCTTATGATCTTACTGGAGTAACTCTGTGGAGGGGAGTACGCTCCCAATAGAGCTTACTCATAGTCAAGTTGATGCTACCTGTCTTTTTGATACACAGTTGGGTTGTTAGGCAGAGTCTCAGTTTCCTTGATGTAGCCTCTGCACAGCTAAGCTTGGCTTCTCAGTATGGAGTTAGAGGTTGCAAAAAGAAGCATAAAAGAAACCTGGGGGTCAAAGTAAAAAGGTCGTGCATACAAGCACTTGATCAAACTTCGGTGTTCCTCCTTGGTGATCAAGCTCTGCTCCATGCTTTCCACTGTCCCATTCTGCAAGGCAGGTCACAGAGCAAGCCAAGAGTTTTTGTAGAAGACCAGGCCATAGCCAACTGTTTAAAAGTAATGTGACAATATTCTACCATAGAATGGTGGTTAGAGCTATGGTAGCAAGAATATACCTCGTGCCATCTTTAAAGAGCGCAGACATGGAGTCTTCTAAATTGTTGAATGCATCACTTGTTTTCCTGCACATCCCCCCTGGATAAACAATTGTTTATTCAAGATTGCTGCTTGCTGAGCTGTAAAAGGCTCAAGTCAGCAACTTCTGACGTTGCCAGTCCTGCAGATAACCCACTACTATATTGGATTGCTTTGCTGAATTCATGCACCCGCAGTATTTGAATGGCAATGGAATACCCACCTCTGACAAAAGTAAACAAAAAAGGAGCATATAAATGAAGGACCATTTTGTAGTGAAAAAAGTGTGTGTATACACACACACACACACACATTTTATATATTAGCATAGATATACAGCTACTTTCTCTTAGTTCAGTGAGAAGTTTTGAGCTAATAGTGTTTAGACAAGATGTCATGTCTGTATCTTATACAATGAATAACTACTATGAAGACAATATGCAATGTATTAATTACTGTAACTATCCTACTAACTTGTTTTGAAACTGTCTCATTGCTATTTTTTCTCAATAAAATTAATATTAAAAAAAGATAGCAGCTTATTGGCCTACATTACAGATGTCATACTTGAGAAACAGAAACATGTAACCATGAGCACAATAACCACAGAGTGGCTTACCTAGGACCGAGGCCAGCAGAGGGTGATTTATACCATGATATAAATCTATTTCTTGCTATCTAGGGGCCATTCAGATAGCTCAGAGGACTACAGCCCCTGCTTAGTCAAGCTTAGGCAAGCACAGGGACCACAGTTTGATTCCGGGCACCAACACCATGCCAGCCCCTGCGCTGAGCTTGCCACAGAGTCCTGGAATGGTGATGCAAGCCTTTAAGCCCAGCACTAGGGAGGCTGAAAACAGGAGGATCACCATAAATCTGAGCTGCGTAGTGAGACCCAGTAACCACAAAATATATTAAAAAATAAATAAAAATAAATGCATACACACATTTACCTGGCTGTTTCAGTACTTGTTTACCCCCAAGAATCATTGCAGTAATCTGACACATCCTTAGACAAATTACGTACATCTCTGGGTTTCTTTTTTCTCATTTCTCAAACAAGGTAGTTGGGTTAGGTGCTCTCCGTACTTCCTTCAAATTGTTATAGTTTACTGTATAATGATTTGGTTATAACATAGTACATCAGTGTTATGGTTTGTGCATAGGTGTCCCCCCAAAGTCTCCTGCAGTCATTGTTCTGCTTCTGCAGTGTGTGATTGATTACAGGGGTGAGAATGCTGCACCCGCCCTGGGGCAGGTAATTTGATTACAGTGTGAGGTGGGAGGAGAAGCTGGCTGCTAGAGCTGCTGCTACCTTTCCCTGTAGCTCTTTCTCTTTGCCCCTGCCGTGAGAGGATGTTCTCTTCCTTGTACCGTTCTGCCTCGGAGCCAGCTGAGTATGGACTGAAACTTCCAGCAACTGTGAGCTAAATAAACCTTTCCTTCCTTCATTTGGGGTGTCAGGTATTTGTCCCAGCAACAAGAAAAGAGTAACTAAAACAATCAGTAATGAGATACTGAAAATGTCTTCCTTGTAAATATGCTCCTTTAACTAACTGCAGCCCTCAAAATTCATTGAGAAGGTAATAGTTAACCTGAGCTTTCTCTGGCCCACCCGGTATGCAACTCATTTGACCCTTAGTAGGCGCTGATGTGGTGCTAGGACTGGCCCAGCTTGCTCCTCTTTCACTGCTCTGTGAGCGCCATAAAAGTTGATTTACTTTTTTACCAGGAGGTTAAATTCTACCTTGTTTATTTGATAAAACAAGACAAGTAATAGGAAAGTGCTTTATCTTCAATTAGGGATTAAAGGTTTTGTCTATCCCTCTGAGCAAATACATCTCAAAGGTTTTCAGCAGTACGCAACTGAGAATTCCCTCTCTCAGAAACTCCCTACCAGGGAAGCACAGTGCTCATTAACTTCTAGAATGCCAGCCTTGCTCACACCAGGCAACGACTTCCTGCCCTTTCAGCACTTTCCCGGTTGGAATCTGTGCCCATTTCATTAGAGCCCAGGCTCCCCACAAAATCGTAAAAGATACATTTTAAGGCAGCAAATAAAGCACCAAACTGAGATAATCTTGTATTTTGCTTTTCTCTTTTTCTTTTTCTCCACTTTAACACACATCAAACACCAGAGCCCTTCTGTTTTTTTTTAAAATTAGTTTAGTTTCACTTTCAAAATTGGTGTAATTTGCAGCATGCACTTCCCTGACTGAAATGTCTGGACTGCAATAAAGAAAGAGACTGGCCAGCAGTCCTAGGCAAAGGTATTTATCTTAAATCTTTTTGGGGGTCCGGCTCTCTTCTGCTATGCAAATTCAGAATGCGCTTTGTCATTAGTGGGTCTTTTATTTGATACTTGGCATTGTGTCAGAATCAGTCAGCAAGGAAAATAGATAACAGGGAGGAGATGAAGGTGTGGAGAAAAACATGTCACAGCTCAGAACACGAGAATCAGCAGCAATGCTAATTGACACAATGAAGTATTTATGTGGTAATTTTAGAGTTTGTTCCTCTGTAGAGTTATATATTTAAAAATGCACATTGGAGGAGCTGTGGCAATTAACTTGTGACAGTCTTTTTTTAAAATCGTGTTTTCATTAAAAAAAAAAAATCACCCCCCTTTCTCAATTTTGTTGGCTAGGGAAGAGATAAAAGCTGGTATCCAGTGATAATGTGATACAAAAGGACCAAACCATTTGATATTCTATAGGTAAGTACATGTGTTTTTCGCCTAATAAAAAAAGGGGAGGAAGGAGAAAGGAGGGGAAATGTTTATATGGATGGGAAGATCAAAAAAAATTGTTTTTTAATTTTAGTGAATGGTCTACAGGGTTCAGGGTCTCACTACTAGATTGGACTCATAATGATCCATGTGTTTACAGCTCCCCAAGAGCTGGGATTCCAGGTGTGCACCACCATGCTGGCTCAATTGCTGTCTCAGAGCTCCCTGGGGGTGGGGCTGCCACAGCAGGCCTCAGGATCAAACCCCCAGACCCTGTGCCTGCTTGCAGGCCCTTTTTAATCCATTGAGCTATTTGGCCGACCCCTGGGAAGATCAAAAATAAACATCAGCATTTATGGGGCACCCAGAGAAAAATAGTCAGCTTGTAGTAATATTACTACTGTTGTTACAATAGCACTGCTAATGTCCTAATATTACAATATGATTATATGTTGGTATATGTCTGTATTTAGGTACCTGTGTATTAACTTACTGAAAAGATATGACGCAGCCTATGATCCAAACTGTAAATAGTGGTTAACTGTGAATAGCTAAATTCCAAATTCCATGCTGTAAGAATAATGCAATACTGTCTCTTATTTGAACAAAACATGTGATGGAATGTGCTCTTAAAAACTTTCCAAAATTGTAACCCTCTCCCTTCCTGCTTCCCTCCTTCCTTTCTTCCCTCCCTTCTTTGCTGCTTTTCTTCTTTCCTTCCTTCCTCTTTTTTCTTTCTTCATTTCCTTTTTCTTTTTGATTTCTTTGTTTTAGTTAGATCTGAAGAAGAGCAATTCTTCATTCTAATTTCACTTTTAATTGCATTCTTCATTCTAATTTGCTCTTCATTCTAACTTCACTTTTAATTGTATTTTTCATTGATGTTTGTCTTGGAATAACTTCATATGTGTTCTGTGGATGTGAACTTACTGAATTTTTGTGTATCTCAAAACTCCGTTTTTAGGCCGGGCGTGGTGGCGCATGCCTGTAATCCCAGCACTCGGGAGGCTGAGGCAGGAGGATTGTTGTGAGTTCGAGACCAGCCTGAGCTACAAAGTGAGCTCGAGGCCAGCCTGAACTGCATAGTGAGACCCTGTCTCAAAAAAAAAAAAAAAAAAAAAAAAAAAACTCCGTTTTTTAATTGTTCTGTTAGGTATGAAATTTTAACTATAAAATAATCCTCCCCAAGCATTTTGGTAGCTTATCTGATGAACAGTTTTATGTCAGTCAGTATCTCTTTTGTTTATTTGCTTCTGTTCAGTGATCACCATTCTAAAAGTTGTATAAGATTCTTTCTGTGTATTTTCCCTTTTTACACATCCTGCTTAGTTACTACTTGCTGGTAGATTTTTATTTCTCATCAATAAAATGTGCTTTCAGAACTGGGGATGACTTTCAATCATTCAGAAGATACTAGCTACAGATCAGTCCTTCCAGAAATTCTGATCTCTACCTACAGCTTTTCCTGAGTGAGAGAAGTCCCTTAACAAGGAAAAGAACATATTGCAGGGACCAGACCTGTGAGTTGGTAAGTAGAGTTAGGAGGGCCCCACGGCACTGGGAATCCTTTGGGGGATGGTCAAAAAGGTGTGGAATAGGAATATTGGTCCCTGATTTTCAGAAAACATCATTTCAGTCTCATTCAGTTGAACAATTTGGTAATGAACATCCTTGTAACTCAGGGCTATGATGTTCTTCATAGCTTATGGACAAAAAAATTGTGTGTAGTTTATAAGTATTTAGTTCAGTATTTTAAAGGTTACATGATAGGAATACTGTATAATGAAAGCTGTTTATTTTTTCTGAGAATCAGATTAGCATACTAGTCAACCCTCTCTTATTGAAAGCATATTAGTACAATTTTAATTACTCAGACTAATCTGTTTTATTGGGTTTAACCAGTAAGGGTGATTTTGCCCTCTAAAACTTATCTGCAATTATCCTTGTGTTGTGAATTTTAGATCTTTTTTACTTTTGTGGTACCAGGAATTCAACTCAGGACCTAGCACTTTTTCATGCAAGTACTTCTTCTACTGAGCTATCTCCCTGGCCCTGAATTTTAGATCTTATTGGACATCAATTTAAGTATCATTAGCACACATTTATTTTTACATGTTGAAAATGCATTTGGAATTTTAAACTATCCAAAGTAAAAGAGAAAAAAATGGGAAACAGTAAGATAGATTTTTATAAGTACAAAGAGGATCAAGAGATGGAAGGGGGATGGGGAGGGAAAAAAGGGAGTGGCTGTAAAAAGAATGAAGGTGTGCTATGCACACACACTGCTCGCCGGGGACAATGTGATCACCAAGAGCTGCACCATGTACTTCTAACGATAAAAAATGTAAAATTAGTAAGACATCTGAGAGTGAAACTATGGTAATGATCATACCAGAGAGCATTGCCCAGCGTATGTATCCATAAAAATAAAGTGTGACGGTATTTATTAAACTGATAGAATTGAGCATGGCAAGATATTCATTTAATATATTTTTGTATATTCACGAACAACAATGCTAGAGCAGTTTTCTAGGAACAGACTACACTGTGTGGAAATGAATAAACTGATATTTCTGCTACTTCAGCCTTACATTCTAGTAAAGAGGGATATTAGTAAGTCAATAGTAATATCAGATGATTCTCATCAATCAGCATGGAAAAGCAGTTTAATACATGAAGAGTAAAATAAGATTATCACTTTAGACTTAAAGACTTACTAGAAAGCTCTAATAATCAAAACAGTGTGACTAAAAATCAACACATATTTCAGTAGAAAAGAGCAGAGTACACCAATAAATCCACACTTAAGTTGTTCAAGAAATATGCACAAATAATCCAGTAGGGAAAAAGAAAAGTCTTTTTAAAAAGTAGGCTGACTAACCAGGGATATATATGAAAAAAAGTGAACCTGACTCCTACTTCGTGATATTCACAAAATTTAAAAATGATCATAGATCTTCACATAAAAAGATAAAACCATAAATAATTTTAAAGGAGAGTAATTAACTTGAGAGTATGCAATAATTTCTTAGACAAAGCACAGAATTAAATAATATGAAAAGAAAATGATAAGTTAGACTCCATCATAATGAAGAAAATAAATAAACAGACTATCTGGGATAAAATACTGTCAAAATATGCATCTTTTAAGAACTGATACCCACATATATAAAAATTCTTATAACCCAATAATTAAAAAGAAACAATCTAGTAAATGTGAGAAAAATATTGAATATGTATTGGCAGACATACAAATGATAATAAGCACATAAAATCATTAAATATGATTAAAGAAATGCAAAGTAAAATCATAATTGACTACTTTGTGCTTGACGGGAGGTTTAAAAATAAAAGTATCAATTGTATTAAATTTTCATCAAGATACTATGTAAAGCTATAAAATATTTTGCAAAATGATTTGTCAACTTTTTATGAAACCAACAATATGCTTACAAAATGGCCCAACCATTTCAATTTTAAGTATTTATCCAAAATAGGTAAACTATACATGCCTAGAAATATGTGCAAGAATGTTCATGACAACTTTATTTAAATGATGAAAAACTTCCATCAATTGAAGTGTCTAAGGGCCAGCAAGATAGCTGAGTGAACTAAGCGCCTGCTTAAGGGAGCAGGTTCAACCCCCAGTGCAGCAGGCTGTGCAGGGCCCCCCACAGGTGCACTGAGCCTGCATCTGAGTCCAGGCGTGGTGGCGCACACCTGAGTCCCAGCACTGGGCAGGCTGAAAACAGGAGGATCAGTAAAGGCCAAGCTGCAGTGAGACTCTGTACCAAATACATAAAGTGACCAAAAAGACCCCAAACAAACAATATATATATATTTATATTTATATAATATATATGACAAATATTATATAAAACAATATATATATATATATATATATATATATATATATATATATATATATATATATATATATAAAACCAATATAACATGGGTTAAAGTATTTGTATCACTGAGTATTTGTAAAGTATTTGTGCCATTCAGTTAAAAAACAAAGGAGCTGGGCATGGTGATGAACACCTATAATCTTAGGACTTTGGGAGGCTGAGGAAAGAGGATTAAGAATTCCAGTGTGGGCAATTCAACATTTTAATGTAAAGACTGTGGGTTCAATCTTCAGGTAAGAGACAGACAGACAGACAAACAGACAGAGACAGAGAGAGAACAGAGAAACAGAGAGAGAGACAGAGAGAGTGACAGAGAGACAGAGACAGTGATAGAGAAGACAAAAATGAAAAGTGGTAAAGTCTAGACTCTCCTTACCCACTGCTTTGTTTTCCTTGATTTTAGTTACATGCATGCAGCAGGACAAAAATATTAAACAAGAAATAAATGTCAAGTTTTCAGTCGCACACCATTCTGAGTTGTGAGATGGAATCTTACCCTGTCCCACTGGGACCGGAGTCATCCTTTAGTCCCTCGAGATGCTGTTAGGTGAAGCTGTAAATGACACTTACGCCTTCAGGTTGCATAGCTTCACCTAGGCCAAGCACCTCATGCTTATTCAGAGTCTGGGGATAATGTGCTAGCATTTCACATCTTGACAATGCAGTGCAAAGACAGAGCTACTGGTTTTAGGATATGTAAGGATGGAAGGAGGGTAAAGAAAACACAAAAGTCTGTATTCCTGAATTACAAAGTGGGACATGAAGAGATTTTATTTCAGGTTGGTTGACCAAGAAACATAGTTTTAGGTATATGCATTAAAATTATAAATCCAGCAAAGGTACGTTGACTAAGGACATTGAGAGGAGCAAGGGAAATGAGAAAACATAAAAAGAATTAAGATACAACATGAATATTTACAAATACATACTTACCATGTGTTCGTTATGTATCACAAATATGTACTCATGAAACGCTAGCAGTAAACTAAATAAGATTAAAATCAATAGAAGTTGTGGAGAGAATGGGGGGAGTACAATCTAAGTTCTTCCTCTTTAGGTGGGAAGAAGACATTGATGACCTTGGAGGACATTATGTCAAATGAGTAAGGCAGACACAAAAAGACAAATCCCACCTGTGGTTACTTACATAGAGAAATTAAAGCACTGAATCTCCTGGAATTCTACAGAAGTGGTTGCTAGAAGTTGGCAAGGGTATGGGGGAGGAAAGAAGAGAGATTAACAAATCCTGGATTGCAGTTGGAACAATGAATGACTGTAAATGTTTTATATCACAGAAAAATTATGACTGACAGTAGTGGATTACATGTTTTATAACAGTGACTGAAAAGGATCTTTAATATTCGCTACATAAATGATAACTATCTGAGGTGATGGATATACCAATTGCTGTGATCTGATCATTGTATGTCATGTTCGTGTATAGAAATAATCACATTGTGCTATATAAATATTGACAATTATTTCATGTTAATAAAATAATTTAAAAAATATGTGGTCAAAGTTGGATGCTTTGTAAAGTTTGGGATGTAGTCTTTAAAATTATAAATGCATTCTTATCCAGCAGGGGAGTTAGCTCGATCACAAAGGTGGATTTTTTGTTTGTTTGTTTTTGTTTTTTGTGGAACCGCGGATTGAACTCAGGCCCTTGCACATGCCAGGGAAGCACTTATTCCATTGAGCCCTCTCTGCAACTGCCAGAAGAGTAGTTTTCCCAGGGCAAGGCACTCTGCATGTGCTAACCCTTCCAGTTTCCCCAATGTGGGAAGCTCGACTGCATAATTTGTGGTAGTGGGGGTCTGTGTTCACATTTTCCCTTGGAAAAAAACTAAACATACAAATACCATAGCAGATTCAATAAAATAAAGAAAAGTGATGAAGAGTATGAAAAAAGCAATACAACTAAATCCCATATCTTTGTAGTGGGAGGTAAATGCTTAAAGTTTGTAGAGAAATAGAAGGGCAAGAAAATGACTTTTTATGGAGATGGTTATGAGAATGTAAGATAGAAATTGACTTAAGAAGTTACCTTTTGCAGCTGGGGTGGAGATGAAGAACAAGAAAGAACTTTACGTGTTTTATTTTTTACCTTTTTACCTGTGCTAATTGAATTATTTGCATTTCCTGTATATACACTTTGATAGTATAATAATTATAAATAAAAGCATGGGATGTAGCCAAGTGTTTGTTACCCATTTCACAAGGAATATATTAATATCTATGAAAGCATGTGTTAGTCCAATTATCTACTACTGTCTATATTTCTTTCCTAGAGCAGAATCATGAAGCAGCCTTTGCCTTATCGCATCTACTCCCTGTTGGGGCTGCTGCCCCTTTGTAGTGTGTGTGTCTCCTCCCGCAGCAAATGCACAGTGACACTTGAAGTAGCTGACTGCAGTCACCTGAAGCTGACGCAAGTGCCTGACGACCTTCCCACAAACATAACGGTGCTGAATCTGACCCACAACCAGCTCAGAAAATTGCCACCTGCCAACTTGACAATATATAGCAAACTTAAGGTCTTGGATGCAGGATTTAACTCTATTTCAAAACTAGAGCCAGAACTGTGCCGAAATCTGCCTTTGCTGAAAATTTTGAACCTCCAACACAACGAGCTGTCTCATCTCTCAGATAAAACGTTCATGTGTTGCGTAAATTTGACTGAACTCCACCTAATGTCCAACTCAATCCAGAAAATTCAAAACAATCCTTTTAGGAACCAAAAGGTAAGGTGAAAGGGTTTATTTCCACCTAAGAGACTTAATGCCAGCTTTTGAACTTATTCATCTTTCAATTCACTGCCTATATATCAAGGTAGGAGTAAGAAAGCTACTTACCCCATTGGGATTACCGAGATCCATGCCTAAATATTGCCATTGTGATACAAAATATTTTCCAAATTACAACCTTAAAGCAATCTGCTTTCTTAAATTTAAATAATTCTACCTCAGTCAAGACCTGAGCAGAATCAGACTCTCCTCTAAGGCAGCTGCGGATGACCATGCAGTTCTGCATTTATTGTAGAACTAGTGAAGAAAAAAGTTCTGTACCAGGTCTGACTTCAATAAGCATGACAAATTGACACAATAATAAAGCAAATTATTCTGCAAAAAAATTCTTACTGATTTAAGAAATCTCCTCAAAGTGTTGCATTTTAGTACTTCATCTGAATTTTAAATCTGAAAAATACATGTCACCTGTAAGTCTCAGGCAGGTGTTAAGTACTTTCTTTAGACTGCTGGTTAGCTATTTGAAATCCTTTCTTGTTTCCTGTTAGATTCTGAAGTATCTTTGGATGCAAAGACCTCAAAATCAGTTTAGAGAAATTATTGAAAAATGTTAATTTTCCAAAAGGGATAAATAAAATAATTTTTCATTAGCATAGATTAGATTTTTTTCCCTAACAGATATCAGATTTTTGTCATTCCTTTGTTCCTGATTTTGAAGTTTACATATTTAAAAGTAAGCTAGACCTTACTTTTGAAGTAAGTTGTGGGACATTAAAAAATATTTAAATTATTTAATGCCTGATTTAAAATAGCTAACCAACAATCTAAAGAAAGTATTTAATAACTGCCTGAGACTTACAGAGATGGTATGTACTTTTCAGATTTAAAATTTAAACAAGCAAAAACAACACAAACAAGTACTGATAATCTGTGTTATGAAACTGTGACTCTCAATATGAAAAAGTTACCTGCACATGGTAATATAGGTCTGTTTAGGATTTCTTGGGAGGCATAGTTCTACTTATGCTTCTCAAGGAAATATTTTTCCTTTTGTTCTATTATTTCCAAGATTAATGTGTGATGGTGCATGTTTAATAAGACACATGGGTATTCTTTGCATCATAAGCACTTAGTACAAATAAGTAAATTATGAATTTCTCTTATCTCATAAGTTAAAGGCTTAAATCCCTTTCATTTGATAAGACAAAATTATGACATAAAAATTAAACTCATAACAGTGGTCTTTTAATCACAAGAAATAATGTTTATGACTTCTACATTCAGTTCTCCACAGGATAATAAATGGAGGACGTTTTGCTGTTGAGATATTTTTAAGATCTAGTTACATGTAGGAAAGTTGTTTTTGATAGACTCTCACATATACCTTATTATTTTATTCTCAGAATTTAATCAAACTAGATCTGTCTCATAATGGTTTATCATCTCCACAACTGGGAACTGAGCTCCAACTGGAAAATCTTCAGGAGCTTCTATTATCAAATAATAAAATTCATGTACTGAGAAGTAAAGAACTTGATTTCCTGGGTAATTCTTCTTTACAAAAATTGGAGTTGTCATCAAATCAAATTAAAGAGGTAAGAAATAAGGTAAAATAGTTTTGCCCTTACATATGTGTAACCCTTAACTGTGTCACACTGGTAAGAATGTAAAGACTATTTGAAAAGAAGCCACATAAGCTTGAGTTGAGGCTTCCAGAAATCCTTCACATAGGTTGCTTGGGCTTACAGAGATGTCACCAGATTGAGTTTTGGTAGTAAGCAGTTAGAAGCTGGAGCCCTGCTGTGACACAGGAGGTTAACATCGCTGTGCCATTCTTTGACCTGGGAAAACTTAACTGGTTTTAATTCTTACTTTTGAAGTGGAAACAAAACTGTTTATCTCATAATCATCTGAAGATTTAAAATAGTATACTGGCCTAAAAGCACAGGTTTTAGAGATGAGTTGACTGCCCCTATTGAGCCTGTAGATTTTTAATGTGTAATAAGCACAGTTACTCAGATTCTTTCTGTCTCCCATCTCTCAAACAGTACAACACTAACCTTACTTCATAGGACTGGATAGTAAAGAATTTAGCACAGCATCTGGCATGTAGTGGGTGCTTCGAAAGTGATGTCTAACACAGTGTTATAGGGGACTTCCTGTAAGGGGTGTGCCTACTACATTAGCTATCTCCTCTTAAACCCACAATCTTCTGCTTAACTATTTTCATATACATCTAAGGCTGCATTTTATACCTTCACATTCTATAAGAGTATTTGGCATCTTTAATTAAAATAGTTTTTTATAAGATACACTAGGCATGAAATTAGACATACAAAGTTATTCTAAAATAATGAAACACCTTGTGCAGGCTATTCACTTTATTTTTGAACAGCTTTTTTCCCCCAACTTATTTCCATAAGCTTACATGAGAGTTAATAAAAATCATGTATAAGCTTGCAATCAGAAACAGATACTGTTAATATTTGGGAATAGTTATCTTTAGTTCTTCTCCAATAATTATTTTTTAAAACAGTAATGGTGTCTCCTGCTTTTAAAAAATGAATATCATATCATGAACATCTCCCATGTAGTTAAGAATGGCTCAAAAATTTAATGTTAGTGGCTAGAAAATAAAGCTAACATGTAGCTTTACATGTAGGTGCATCCAGAGTAATTTCTTACATTGCATCGTATTTCCTTTTATTTACAGTGAAGCATACTTTCTCTCAGATTTTTTTCCATAGCCCAAGCTTCTCACATAGTAAACGTTAGACATCAGAGCTCCTTCGCTGTCCTGGTGGGTTCACTCCCGGTGACTGGCTATTGTACCCTATGGCCTCCATCTCTCCCGCTTTTGTTTTCTTGGCCTGGCCCTGAGTTCCGGAACAGAGATAGAGGAGAGATGAGGGGAGAGAAGCAAGTGGAAGGAATCTAGAAACAAGATAGTAAAATCATGAGGAAATGGGTGGAAAGACAGAAAAGAGCCGGAAAGTGGAGTTTCCAATGCAAAAGTGTGTGTCGTTGTACCGGTCACTTTCCCTTCATTAGCCCAAAATACCCGACACCTGTACTTTAAAGGAGACGAGGTTTACGTTTGCTCACTTCCAGTGGGATCAGAAACAGTAGGGGGAAGGAAATGATAAAGCTGCTTGACCCCTGGCAGCCAGGAAGGACAATGAGAAAGTGCGACAAAGCAACAGAGAGAAGAATGCATCTTTCCAGGTCATGCTCCCAGGGACCAAGTTCTTCCTCCCATGCCTCGCCTCCAGATAGGATAGCACGTCCAATTAGGAACTCATGGAATTGACTGATCCACAAAGGAGCGTAGCACCCTCATGACCCAGCCACCTTTCAGAAGCCCCAACTCTGTATACAATGACTTGTAGAGAATATTTTATATCTAAACTGTAATAGTCGCTGCTTCATAATGAAAGCCATCTCACTAGATATGTTGGCACATGGCTATAATCTCAACACAAGTGAGGAAAGGAGACAAATTTAAGGCCTGGCTGTGCAAATTAATTTAATGAGACTGCCTCTACATAAATAAATAAATAAATCAGTATTACATATATATGTATACATTTATACATACATATATATATATATACATATATTACAGTATGGCATATACTAAGATATAACTATAGATGATATAGATGACATACATATAGATATAAATACAGATACAGATATAGATACTGCAAAAGTTCTGGGTTCAACATCCACTGAATGCTGCCCCAGTAAAAGTCCATCCATGTATTTCTCTTTCTTGATAGTCTCTGACAATAAATGGCCACCAAGACACAACTAAGATCTGCATCAATGGTGACCTCACAGAATTTATTAAGCACAACTGTACTCAGTGTGATACCACTAAGGCACCAGAAGATTTAACCTAGCCATGGAAGTCAGGGAAGTCTCCTGAAGTGGTGGTATGTGAATAAAATGTGAATGCTTAGTATAGATCAGCCGGTCACCACGGTAGGTCAGAGGCTGGGAGCAGGGTGGATGTGCTGGGCGCAGAGTAAGGAAGGAGGATGCATTAGCGGAACACAGAGAGATGCGCTCAAAGGGAGGGTGAGGGAAATGGAATGAAGAATTATTTTCTGTTTTTAAAGGATCATATGAAGCTTATTATATTTTAGTTACTAATCTTATCCCCTCACTTTCAGTTTTCTCCAGGGTGTTTTCATGCAATTGGAAAATTATTTGGACTCTCTTTAAACAATGCCCAACTGGGCCCTATTCTCACAGAAAAACTTTGTTTGGAATTATCAAATACAACCATTCAGAATCTGTCTCTGAGTAATATCCAGCTGTATAGAACCAGCAACACAACTTTCCTTGGACTAAAGCAGACCAATCTCATCATGCTCGACCTTTCCCACAACAATTTAAATGTAATTGGTAATGATTCCTTTGTTTGGCTTCCACATTTGGAATATTTATTCCTGGAGTATAATGATATAGCCCATTTGTCTCCTCACTCTTTTTATGGACTTTTCAATGTTAGATACCTGAATCTGAAACGATCTTTTACCAAACAAACTACTTCCCTTGCTTCACTTCCCAGGATTGATGACTTTTCTTTTCGGTGGCTAGCATGCTTGGAGTACCTTAACATGGAGGACAACAATATTCCAAGCATAAAAAGCAGTATGTTCACTGGATTGATAAGCCTAAAATACTTAAGTCTATCTAACACTTTTACAAGTTTGCAAACTTTAACAAATGAAACCTTCCTATCACTGGCTCATTCTCCTTTACGTGTGCTCAACTTAACCAGAAATAAAATCTCAAAATTAGAAAGTGGTGCCTTCTCTTGTTTGGGCTACCTAGAAGTACTTGACCTTGGCCTTAATGAAATTGAGCAAGAACTTACAGGCCAGGAATGGAGAGGTCTAGGAAATATTTTTGAAATATACCTTTCCTACAACAAATATCTACAGCTGACCAGCAACTCCTTTGTGTCAGTCCCAGGACTTCAACGACTAATGCTCCGAAGGGTGGGCCTTAAAAGTATTGAGAGCTCCCCTTCACCGTTCCACAGTCTTCACAACTTGACCATTCTGGATCTAAGCAACAATAACATAGCCAACATTGATGATGCAATGTTAGAAGGTCTTGAGAAGCTAAAAATTCTGGATTTGCAGCACAATAACCTAGCACGGCTCTGGAAACATGCAAACCCTGGTGGTCCTGTTCTTTTTCTAAAGGGTCTTTCCCACCTCCACATCCTTAACTTAGAGTCTAATGGCTTTGATGAAATACCAGTGGAAGTATTCAAGGACTTGTTTGAACTTAAGAGCATCAATTTAGGATTGAATAATTTAAACATACTTCCACCATCTGTCTTTGACCATCAGATATCTCTGAAGTCATTGAATCTTCAGAAGAATCTCATAACAGCAGTTGAGAAGAATGTTTTTGAGCCTGTTTTCCAGAACTTAACTTCTTTAGATATGAGCTTTAATCCATTTGACTGTACATGTGAAAGCATTGCTTGGTTTGTTAATTGGATTAATAAGACCCGAACTAACATCTCTGAGCTATCGAGTCATTACATCTGCAACACTCCTCATCAGTCTCATGGGTTCCCAGTCATGTTGTTTGATACAGCACCCTGCAAAGACAGTGCCCCCTTTGAGCTGCTTTTCATGATCAGCACCAGCTTGCTCTTGATTTTTATCTTTATTGTACTGCTCGTCCATTTTGAGGGCTGGAGGATATCTTTTTATTGGAATGTTTTGGTCCATCGAATTCTTGGTTTCAAGGAAGTAGATGGACAATCAGAGCGGTTTGAATACACTGCGTACATAATTCATGCCTACAGAGACAGAGACTGGGTCTGGGAAAACTTCTCCTCACTGGAAGCAAAAGATCAATCTGTCAAATTTTGTCTGGAAGAAAGGGACTTTGAAGCAGGTGTCCTTGGACTTGAAGCGATTGTTAATAGCATCAAAAGAAGCAGAAAAATTATTTTCATTATAACACAACACCTGTTAAAAGATCCATTGTGCAAAAGGTAGGTGAACATTGTGAAATTCTAAATATGTCCTTGTTTTCTCCTGAGCTTTGAATATCATAACTCAAAGAGATTTTAAAGTAAAATTAATGGGAAAATTCTGATTATTAGGGACACATGCAAGTAAATTCTAAAGCAAATTTTAGATTGTTGAGCTTTGGTCTATTTACAATGCACATTAATCAATTCATTTTAAAACTTTTAAACTTAGATTCAAGGTGCACCATGCAGTTCAGCAAGCTATTGAGCAAAATCTGGATTCCATCATACTGGTTTTTCTGGAGGACATTCCAGATTATAAACTTAACCATGCACTCTGTTTGCGAAGAGGAATGTTTAAGTCTCGCTGCATCTTGACCTGGCCAGTTCAGAAAGAGCGGATAAATGCCTTTCACCACCAATTGCAAGTAGCACTTGGATCCCGAAATTCAGCGTATTAAATCTATGTAGAGATTAAATGAGCAAAGGAGTATCTTTCCTATTTAAAAAGGTCAAGGTAAATTTAACTTTAATCTAAAAGTATTATAACCTGATTGCTCAGATGTGTATATGATGATATTAGAAATTTATCTCCCAGTTTGAGGTCTTTAATTGAAAAGTCACTTATCCAATCAAAATAAATATGTATCTACATAGGAAGAGCTTCCTCTATACACGGCTGGTCACTGAGGCCTACCACAGTCTCAAAGTTTTAGAAGTTTCATTTGCAGAAAGTAAGGTTATGTCAGGTTTTTGTGATAATCGTTTTTGGATTTGGGGGATGGAGTTAGAATGAAAGGTAATTGCTTTAGTGGATATAGGCTTTTTCAGCAGTAAGAGAGTAAACTATTTTAAAAAGTTTAGTAACGGTTGTTTCCAGTGTGAAGCTACACATCTTAGTATCCCCATAAGGATTTTGCTACGTGTTAATGCTTTTTAAATTTGATGCCAAGAGGAAGAAATTTTTCACAGTTGAGTTGAATTACTTAAGATAAATATTTCAGCAAACACTTGTTTCTACTTTCCCAATCCGTGGGGTTCTGCTACTGGAGTGTAGAAGCAATTGTCTTACTTAAGAATACTGCAGAAATGCTTGCTTCCTTAAGGTTACTTCGCAAAGAAATTGTCTTAGTGGAAATAAAGAACTTCCCATTCCTGTGCACAGACTCAGGAGACAGAGCTAGTCCTGCTGAGATTCCATGATTCCTGATCTTGGAGATTATTGTGATAAACAAAATCTTAGATAATTAGTAATGGTGAACATAATATATTCATTATTATACCATCAAATTAAAAGTTATGTCTAGGTTTGTTCCTACTTAGAAAGACTTAAAGTTTTATTTTTGTTTTATAATAAAACAAAAGAATTCAATTTGTTTTACAATAAACAGAGAGACTTTATGTTCAGGTATAAGAAAGACTGAAATGATAATGCTGAACTAATTTCTTTTCTTGAAGTGTTCATTTGTTTGCTAGATTTAAGAAATGTGAGATGTCACATTTTGGAACTTTGACTTAAGTACATCTGATTCTTAGGGTTAAATTCACATAACCCTGGAACAAGAAATAGCCAAAATACTGTTGGTTCTTGAGAAGTCCAGTCTGATAACATCATGAGCATATGGAGGAATAATTTTTTCTACTCTTACATTTAGACACTCTCATAGAATTTAATATAAGATCTATTTTTAAATGTAATATGATCCTAATTTATTTTGGCATCACAAAAACCATGACCACTTCTTTTCTTGACAGTTTTAGGTTATCAGTCATGTTCTTAACTCTTTATTAAATTATTTTTAAGTATTTTTATCAATTAATCACTGAATTAAAGCAAAGCAAGAAATAATTTTGTTTTTAGTTTCTTTTGTGTGATTATAAGATGGTGGATCAGTGATCAAAATTTAAATTGAGTTCAAATGTGATTTTTAAAAAACTCTTGACATTTAAGAGGTTCAGACAGAAAACATGGCTTGTTTAGATGAATATTTGGAAAACTCATAAAAGGTGTACTCTCTGACTTGTATTTGACCTACACAGGAAGTGATATCTTAAACATCTGCATGTTGTCCATTTTAATTGTTCTCAGGAGGAGTCCACATTCCCTGGGGTAAAGACAAGGGGATTACAAAAAGAATGCTTGTCTGTTTGTCTATTTAAATTTCCACAAGAGACTTGACTTGTTGGAATCGCCTCAAGGTGCCCTGTGTAATCTGTTCACACCAATACCTTCCTCTTCTTCACGTTGCAAAACGAAACGAAATGAAACCAAACTAAATCAATATTGAATTTAAAATAAATCGTAGTACTTATGTTTCCCTAGATTGAATAAGATTGAATAAGAAGTACACATGATAAACTTACTCATGAGAAGTATGTTTTATCAATGCCACTTATTTGAAGATGTGTCTTGGTCACATTTCTCTCGTTGCTGAGACAAAATACCAGACGCTAACAGTTAAAGAGGGTTTATTCATCTCATAGTTCATGGGATTTTTAGCCCATATTCAGCTGCTGTTGGAAAACTGTAAAGAAAAAGCAGTTTACTTGGCTATTACCATAGCTAGAAAGTCCAAACAGTGTGGCATCTATCTGGTTAGGGAAACCCTAAATGTGTCACAATGTGGAAAGAAGAAGAAAGAGAACTGACAAGACACACCTGAGACCAAGAATGGGCGTGGCTTTGCTTGACATCAGCCCCTTCTCAGGAGAGTTAATGGAGTCTCAGGAGACTTGGCCCACTCCCTTGGGGAGGCACTAATCCATTCGTGAAGATTAGCCAATGACCTCCTCTAGGCTCCACCTCTCAAAAGTTCCATCACCTCTGAGCCATTACACTGAAGACCAAGCTTCAGCATGTGACTCTGAAGGAGCCAGACTGCATCCAAACCACCGTGCCCAAGATCTCTGAGGCTATCATCTTACATCAACCATGGATAATTTCTCTTTCCTGTTCCTAATTTTTAAAACTTTGAGAAAGGCCTGTGACCATTCAAGCATGGGATACATGGCCAAGTTTGTGCTTATGGGACTCAATTCCTGCAGTTGGAAGCACCCTTTGGAACCATGTGAATAGCGTAGCACGAGAACCAGTCCATGCCCAAAAAAGCAAGTGCCATTTTCCAAGGACAGAGGCCAGGCAAGCAAAGTAGAACAAAACATGTATAACTATGGTTCAATGAGTTGGACTTGTTCAGAAAGTTATGTTGTAGTTTCTTTTTTGTCCCAAAGTTCTCTCTCTTTTGAAAAGTTCTGCTTTTGAGAGAAACTTTACACTTACAGTGGCACCTTAGAGACACTCTTAGGTACTACAAAGGGATTTCCAGCTTCATAATCAGAAAACTATAGTTGATAATAGTAGGAAAAGCCCAAACTGTTGCTCAGGTACAGTTTGCCATGTCCCATGCTGGGATTCTGTCAGCCTGATAGAAACCTGCTGAGGAAGGTAGGATGCTGGCTTCTGTTCTGTGCCCTCATTCGAGCTGCTCTTCTACTCACTGCCTGATGATCTGAGCACCTCTAGGATCTCAAGAGAAGAGAAAAAGAAGAAGAAGGAAAAGACATAGAGACAATTTGCTCTCCTTGACTGGCCAAGGCATGATCTGGCCTCAAGACCTTTGCTGCACAGTGATGAGCTGCTGGCCCATCACACAGCCTATGTCTTCATAAATCAAGCATCTTCTCCTGTAACCCAGCTCACAGGCTGTGCACACCTCCAGTGAGCCACTCGTAGAATAGTTGCTTCTAGCTAAAATGTAATAAAAGAAATTGAAAGTTTCCCATTACCCTAAATCATCCCAATTTTCCAAATTTTTACTCAAATGAAACAGTATCTCCCACTGTTATTCCATAAATTTAAGGTGCTGATTACTGCTTTTCAATAATCTTACAAGATTGCACTATTCTGACCAGTTAATATCCCTGAAAGGCGGTCCCCTGACTCCAAAAAGGCAAATACTGTATACTCTCCTTCCTCTAAAAGATGCACAATGTACATCAGGATATTAAAAAGTTAGTAGGCCAAGCTATAAAGAAAGCTATTTGACTTTTTATTATTGGGGCATTTCCTGAACTAATTTGATCATAGAATCCTTCTTAGTAACATTCTACTAAATTTATGTTCTTTGTAACACATTTTGGAAATACACTACATAGACTTGGTTGCTCTACATCTTCTGAACCCTTTAATAGATTTCTTACACAGTTTTTCACCTTAAACTCTGTTCCACAGACTTTGCTGCCTTCATCTCCACCCCTGAATCTATTTCTTAAGCCTCCAATTGAGAACTATTCTTGCTAGTAAATTTTTTAGCCTGAAATTCAGTGGCATTTCTTGCTTATCATTTCATTCTCTAGAGAAAAATCGTCTTAACTTTAGGATGGATCAAAGCACAAACTAGGAAAACTGAAATACCAACTAAATAAGTGAATTGGTGGCAAATAAAGAACTGCAGGGCTAGCAAGATAGCTCAGTGGACTGAGCACCTGCTTTGGTAAATACAGGGACCAGGGTTCTATCCCCAGTTTCCATGCCATGTCAGCCCCACACCCAGGGTGTGCTGAGCTCAGAACTGAGTCTTGGCATGGTGGTGCATGCCTGTAATCCCAGGGCTAGGAAGGCTGAAAGCAGGAGGAACACTGCCAGTTTGAGCTGTGTACTGATACCCTGTAACAAACAAATAAATAAAAGGAAAAAAAAAGAAGTGCAAATATTTTTTTCTAGTAAAAGAGGACATATGATCTGATCTGGAGTTTACAGAATATACAACTAGCTAGCAAAATCTGAGGTTCCAGAGAGGCCAAATGTATATAGAATAAAATTCAAATTACCTGGTATAAGGTTTAGGACCCTACACAATGAGAGGGAGTTTATCTTTCTAGCCTGATTTTATTTTAACCTCTTTTTATGTTCTTCATACCAGTTCCACAAAGTCACTGTGTGCCCCAGCAGTGTCACACCAGGAGCTGTGTGAAGTCAAATCTTGTGGAAATGCTCTCTTCTTGCAGAATGAATCATTGCTTCATTGCTTATGCACTCCTGTGACTGCCCAACCCCTTAGTCTATCAGGACAATGTGTTTGGGACACTGTTTATTTCTTATTCTGCCCCAAATCCTTGGAATCTGAATATTCAGAATGCATCACAATCATGTTGGTAAGCTCAGTGTCCAAAAGAAGAGAATATGGTAAGTTTTCAAACAAGAAGCTGCTGGAAACGCAAATGATAAATGGAAGTTGTGAGAAAATTTTATTTCCAGTAGTTCTGTTTCTGGGAAATCAATCAAAGAAAATACAAATATTCTAGAATTCTCTCATGCTTTGTCAAACTTGCCATCCCCATTCCAGAAAGCTTCTAACTTAACCCATAGAAATAATTCAAAGATTTCCAGAACACTACCTAAAAATGTGAATTTCATTTTTTATGATCTTGTTTTCTTTTTCTCTTGTTGCACATCTATCTATTCCTTCATGTTTATGTAGTACCTGATACACATGAAGTATTTCTTTTCTGAATGGCTGAATGAATACTGGCATCCAGAACTACTTGCAGCTCCACCAAACAGCCTTGGCCTTTTCAAGTTCCATCTATGTGTCTGCCTAGTATGATTCTGTGTTCATACTAGCTTTTCTTGGCTTAATTTTTCAGTCAAAATGATTAGAGAAGTCTAAGGCTTAGAAGCCCACTTGTTCTTTAAGATGATGGGTTACTTAGCCCTTCACCTTGATGAGTTGGATGGAAACCCTTAAACTCTTAAGGAGCCTAAAGAGAGTGTGATCCTAAGACCTAGTGTTGTGGGTGTAAGAATCTCCCCAGGTAGGAGAAAGGACTTTATCTTGGCTATGCTACTTTGAAGGAAACTCTCAGGTCAGAGTGTTTCTCCACTCTGCTACCATTCTTTGGTACCAGAAAGTTTAAAGAGTTGTTCTTACGCACAATTTGTTTTAGATGAAAGTAGTCTCAACTGAGATAAATACCAAGTCAAGTGAAATCATCTTCCTTGGAGAAACATTGTTACCTAAGCAGTCATAGGAAACAGAAGTCCCTCTAGACTTCTCTGATAATAGTTCATTCTCCAGGCTGGGAGCTTAATGACTGCAGTTCTTCTGACATCATCCATCTCTGGGGCCCTTTGTGGCATTGGCTGGCCTGAGACTGTGTTCTCTCAGTGTTGGGCCCCAGCCTGAAGAACAGTGGAGCCAACAGGACTTCCCACTTTCAAATTAAAGGAAGAGATTGGTATTTAAGAGATGGTCTGGAACTGTGGCCAAGAAACTGAACATTCTAGTAATCTTGGCACAGTGGATTTTGAGCATTGTACCTTTGAGTAAATTCTAGGAGGTACAATAGATCACACTCCTATCCTAAATAGCAGAAGCATTAAAATATATCCTCCATCTATCTTCTATCTGTGATATTTCTCTATTTATTTAACTTCAATGTACTCTCTTTCATCTTCTGTTCTTACTAAATTATGCTCCAATTGTAGGCATGCTGTCATGGCGTCAATAGAATTTGGAAATCCCCCAAAGGTCCATGAACTGGCAGGTAAGAATATGAAATGTGGAAGTTCTTTGAGTTAGTGGGAACCTGTCCAAAAGACCAATCAAGGTAGTTCTCATGTAATCCCATTAGTCACCAAAAAAAGGTAGTGGGAAAACAGAGGGCAGTGTGTAAAAGTAACAATCCTGGTCCCTGGTTGTCTCTACTTCCAGAGGTAGAATGTGATCCTTATGCTACATACAGCCATCACCTACCATGTCCTATACACTTAGGGCCTAAATCAAGCCATTTGAATATTCAGCCTTCAAACTTGTGTCCTAAATAAATCTATTTCTTATAAAAGAAATCATCTCCCATATTTTGCTAGGTAATGAAATGTTTACTAATATTCTTGCAGGATAACACAAGTGCTGGAGGAATCCTAATACTGTATATATGTATGTATGTATGTACTCATGTATGTTGTATTATTCTTTTGCTGTATTATTCTTTTGCTTTACCAAAATTCTATATGATACAGCACAGAAAGTATCATTCACAGATTTGATCATTGAGTTTCAGAAGACCCATCACTATATCTTTAATGATAACATTTGAGGTAGTTAAAAAATGTTTTGTCCCTGAATAATAAAGCTTAATGGCAATTGTAAGCTGGTAGTTGCCCCTTCAATTTATAACAATAGGAAGTCAAACTACTCATTTTAGCTCTCTTCTATATCAGACAGTCCTATTTACCTACCCAATCACTCTCTCCATTCCATATTGCTTCTTTGCTTGTGAATAGCCGTTTTTGTTCAGGTGGCATAAAATCAATAGTAATGGAGCCTCTGTCCAACACTAGGCCATGTATAATGATTATGAAGCGTGATGTTGCTATTTCTCTTCACTAGTGATTAGTTTGGGAATAGACTTTTGATTTAGCTCTGGCCAGTGAATCTCAACTATAAGTGAGCTTGAGAAGCTTCTAGAGAATATCTTATGAAAAGAAGGTACACTGAGAAATCTTGCCTTTGATACAGTTATTTAGGAGAACACTGTAGGTGCCATTACATCACAGCAATGCATTAAAACAAAAGAAAGAGCTGGATAATTCCCTTCGCCAATTTCAGAACCAACCAATCACTAGCTTCGACCTCTGTGAGTTACGGACACACCTTGATATTCAAACTGAGGTTTTATGCAGCTGAATGAGCCTTCCCTGACCTTCGGTCTTGCCCTCTACCCTACATTCTATCGACCTCAATCCTAAATGGATATAGTCATCATCTGTCATAATCTAATGCTGTTTTTATTGAGTTTAGAATTGTTCCTCTTAGCATTATATTAATATTTGTCATTCAGTAGGATTCAGAACCCTTAAACAAATATCAAAAAAAATGTGCCCAAGGCTTTCTGGAGTACTGTATTGCTACACTTAGCTTGATTGTGCTTCTGATGCAAAACAAATCCTAAGACACATTTCTGAAACATTCAGGTGATATAAAAAAGAACAGATGTAGAAGTAAGTGTGGCTGTAATTTCCTTCAAGATCTTTTTCTCTAGTTACAAATCGTAACTCTGTGTCAACGTGAAGAGAGCTACTTTGTCCTGAGAGCATACCATTGCTAGGCTCTGGCACAGTGACCTCTCACGTATTAAGTCACAGAACTCTCACAAGGGACTATTATTATTGTTGCTGAGTTATAACTGAAGGAACTAGAAACAAACAGAAGTCTCAGTGTTGGTAAGAGGCAGAGACAGGGTCCAGGTTCAAAGTCCCCAATACTAAATAACTTCTCGTGTACTTAGTAAATATTTATTGTGTCAACAGTAGTCTTTTATTATTCAGAAGTTTTAAATTTTTTCTGAGCAACTTTTGACAGTATTTTCTTTATAGTCTCTTTCCTTGGAGACATGTTAATGGAGACAATTTAACTTAATTAAACAGATTAACTACTCAGGTTCTTTTAACTTCATATTTTCAAAACATAACATTTCTCTCATAGCAATGTGAGCCCAACTTTCTAATTATTTTTTCCAGTGGTGTAGCCAGGCATTATTATATGCACCAGAAAAACTTGGTTCTTAATTAATGAATAATAATAGGATTTTATCCCATAAAATACTACCTTGACATAAAATCAATGCCTTCACAGGTAGATAAAAATCACTTTCTGTGTTTACGTTCATCTCATAATTCTTGAAATCCTGTGTCAGCCACGCTGCTGTGGTCCATCTTCTGAGGCACACAGCACCAGAACAGCCGCTAGTCATTAACAGAGAAGCCCAGGAGCGAGTAGCATCTGCCTGAAAGACTGTTGACAGATGAACAATAGGAATGAACGATCTAGATCTTGCTAAGAAT
This sequence comes from Ctenomys sociabilis, assembly GCA_004027165.1. NCBI lineage: Eukaryota > Metazoa > Chordata > Mammalia > Rodentia > Ctenomyidae > Ctenomys > Ctenomys sociabilis. The sequence goes on along the minus strand of PVKA01004190.1, from coordinate 75,398 downwards.
TGTTTGTCTTGTTTGCAATTATATGTCGTTTTCAAAGGGTGCACCTTCACACAAAAGGATCAATCATTCATTTACTGTCCCTTTTCAAAAGGCTGGTGGTTCAGGAAGCGGTGTTAGTGACCTTAGCTGAAAATGGTCTCTCTTTCCTCCTCTTCCTTGTTAGGACTTCTGTTACTCTTTCCATACATTTGAAACAAATTTATGAATATCATTTAAATTCACAGCCAGGTTTTTAAGGACAAATCAATGCACTAAAGATGTTCATTGGAGTAGGAGTACCAGGAATATCATGCTGTATCCCCCAATTAATACCCTAACAGCATGTTCATTTCTCATGACTATCATAATAATTTGCCAGGCTAAGGGCTTAAAGCTACAGCGATTTATTCTCCCATAGTTCCTGACTCTCCAAGTTATTTTACATATGTTCACAATCAACCAGAGGACTTGAGAGTTCAGTAAAACCTTATATCCCCAAAATGGCCTCTGTCTGCATTGACAGCAACCTAATGTATTCAGGATTTAACTGAAGTATGAGCCAAAAATCAAGATCTTTGTGAAACAAACAAAATACCTGCAAATAATCTTCACCTGAAGTGCAGTACGAAATGGTCCAGTGCTCTGACGGACTCTATGCACTTAAGCAGCTCCCTGGTAAGTAGGAAAGCAGAGAGGAGATAAATGGGAAGTGTTGGAAGGTCAGCTCCAGCCTGCTTCCGGTGGCCTCACATTGTAGCAGAATTGGCACAGCTCTCCCGCTTGATCCTGAGACCTCCACCCTCACTTGCCATTGCTGTGCTGTCTGGGGCTTACATCATCTTTCCCTCGTTTTGATTCTTCACTGTGTGCTTTACATGCTGACAACTGCATATTCTTGCCTCTCCCAACATTCTACATATGATGCAGTCTTACTGCTTCATTTCTTCTTTTGAACACACAAATGCTGTAGTTTCCCCCATCTGTTTGTTGAGACAGATGACACCCACTGTCCATACTTCCTGGTGCATTCACCCCCTACAGCACCTGATAAGGGAAGCTTTCCATGCTTGGAGAAAAGCACGTCTTCCTGTCTCTCAGTGCTTAATGCAATCCTGAAATAGAAAAAGTACCTGATACATAATTATTGATGGTACTAGTGGGATGCAGAAAAGAGCTTGCAAGAGAATGCCAATATCATAAGCAGAAAATTAGCTAACCATCTACAAAAAAAAAGGTTAGGATCACCATGGAAGTTTATCATGACTCCAAATCTAGTTTGATAACTTACTAAAAGCCAAAGTTAAAAAAAAGCACTAAAGTTTATAATCATGAATGTCAGTTTATTTATTCACTATTTATTCATCATTTACTATTTATTCGCTACCATGCTATTTATCTAGCAGAATTGCCTACCCCAAATAAGAACAGTAGATATCCTGCAATCAAAATGGGAACTCCTATATCTATGGATAATTTTCAATATTTTTAACCCTAATTCTAACCTCATGCTGCTGCGTGAGGTTTACTCTCATACACTCTGTCTTTCATGTGCCTTAATTATATATATTTGTGAAAACATAAAAGAAAATTTCATAACAAAATAGTTAATACTGTATCATTATCTCTAAAGTAATTACTTAGAAGACAAGACAAACTAAAAGGACTCTTGCAGAAAAGAAACAGGTAATAACACAAAACTTTATTTACACTGGACTAAGACACTGTAAACTAGTAGCACAAATGAAACTAATCAACACATGTATTAAAATATATTTGAAACAATAGAATATGTAATTCAGGGCAGTGTTTGAACTGTTCACTACTCCTTATTTATTTATCTTTTATTTTGCTCCTTACGTAAATATGTGGTGTACCTCCTATGAGAGAAACCGTGAGGCATTTGAGCTTGTGTGTCTGACTTTTTCACAAAGCAGAGTTCTCAATTTATCCATTTACCTACGAATGCCTCACACTTATCTTTATGGCAAATTGGTACTCTGATTGTGTATGAATATCACACTTTCCTTGTCCATTCGTTTATGGACATAAATGCTATTCCCATGATCACCCTATTATAAACTGCTCCTGTACACGTCGGGATGATGTGTTCCTGTAATATAATAATTTGAGCTCTTTTGAGAAGAAACCTAGAAGAGGGATATTTGGGTAGGTGGAATTTGTATTTTTAGTTTTTTGAAGAATTTCCACAATGATTTCTCATGAAGCAAAATGCAATTCATTCCACTTAAGATGTGTTACCTACACTGGGTGTGGTGGCACTCTCCTGTAATTCCAGCTCTTGGGAGGCTGTAAACAGGCGGTTCACTATGAGTCCAATGTAGTAGTAAACCCTGAATACCCCATAGACCCTTCCCTAAAATACAAAAAAAAAAAAAAAAAAAAAAAAAAAAAAAAAAAAAAAAAAAAAAAAAAGGATGCGTTACTTTTTCTGTCTGACTCTAAGTTTGTCCTTTGTTGATAGTCAATCTGATTAGTATCTGATAAATGTCATAAACATTTTAGTTACACAGTCTCCTAGTTGTTTGTGGATTTTCTTGCTTTACCACTCAAGAGCAATTTCATTTCCAAGTTCATACGTGAAGCTTCTTCTGTTGTCCTTGTATGTAATTCTAGTTATTCCTAGGGACAGACACCCTTTGAAGAGGACGCCGGGGATGGACGAGGGGCACCGTCTTTTGAGCATAAGCTCTGGAACACCTCGTTCTCTCACCTCCCTCACATCAGAGAGTGTCTTGATCCTACCGCTTCTGGCTCTGCCAGACACGGAGCCAGAAGTGGAAGGAATTCCAGAAGCTTTTGGAGTAGGATTGTATTTCCCCAGGTTATTCTCAACTTCTTATTCTCAGCCTTGAACTGGGCAATCTGGTAAAAGCTCTAAGAGTGATGGTGAAAGCTGAGACTGCATTTAAGGCAGAAGTCGAGGAGGGGAGCCAGGGTTTCTGCTGTAGCTGTGGCCCAGAGCTCCTTCAGGCTGAGACCCAATCAGCAGTGAGCTTAGCAGGGTTTTTGTTTAGCTTAGCAACCGCCCGCGCTGTCTGGGGGCGAGGCCACCGCCATCCGCACTCCAAGCCAGACACGCGCTGATGGGTGGAGGCGCCCCCGCAGGGCCCGGGGACCCCTCTGACCGCGCGTCCTCGCCGCCCGGGTCTTCCAGGGGCTGGACCCGACTGTGCTCCCCCGGAGCGCTTTTCCCGGGCGTGCGGAGCTGAGCGCCCGAAGCTGCTCACCCGACTGGGGAGAGAACCAGAGCCCTCCCAGGCTTCGCGGGTTGCGGGGACCCCGGCACCCTCAAGGTCCCCAAGGCCCGGGCCAGCCCGTCCAGATCCCCGCGAGTCCGGCCGCAGCAGGAGCAGCGTCTCCCGGGCGCGGCATGAAGGTGGCCGCGCTGGACCTCGGGTCCCTCTTTGCCAAAGTCTTCAAGAGCTCGACAGCGTCCCCCGCGACGCCCTCCCGGCTCGGCTCCTCCAGCCACTGGGGAGGTACAGGCTCCGTGGGCGCCGTCCTGACCCCGACCCCGACCCCGACCCTCCTCCCCGCGCTGGCCCCCGACGCCTCTTCCGCCCCGCGGGGAGCGCCCGCCTCGCTGCACCCTCCGCTAGCGGCGCCGCATGCCCGGGCTGCGGCCGCCAGCCGCGCCCCTGAGGGGCTAGGGGCTCCTTTCCCCGGGTCCGGTAGCCCTGGAGCAGCCCAAACCCCACCTCTGCCCCAGCCAGCCGCGGGATCGCCGGCCCAGAAGCTAGGTCCGGCGCAGCAGCGCCCTGGAGGGCGGGAGCCCAGCGCTCACAAGGCGCCGGGGCCCGGCCCCAAGACCCTGTTCTTCACCCTGCCGGACATAGGCGAAGAGTGGGCCTCGGACAGCGACTCGGAGCACGGCGGAGACGGGTGAGTAGCTGCGAGCGTCCGTCCTTGGCTAGGAACAGCTCCCCGCACCTGCCGCACCCTCCTTCGGGACAAACTCAGAAAACGCGCGGGTTGCAGTAACTTCCGCCACCCCAGCCCCCGCGCTCCTTGCACTTTTTATTGGGGGCGGAGTGAGGGTGGCAGTCCCATATTCCTCGGACTTGGCGTCTTTTCAAAGGGCACGCCAGCCCGGCTTTATCGGAGTAAGCCTTTGCCTGCTTAGGATGGGAGAGACAGGGAGGTTGGAAGGCAAGGAAGAATTTGTTTCTTTTCTATCTGAAGCACGGATGCTTGATTACAAATCTGGTTTACTCAAAGACTTTTAAAAGGAACCTCCAACACCTTCTTCCATGCAGAGTAGAGCAGGTGAGCAAGAAACACACCTTGGAAATCGCTATTTGATTTTAATAACAGTGAGACACCGTGTTGCCTACTTTCCAGGGATCAGCCCCAGTCTTATCCCGAGGGAGGTGAGTTGCCTTTGTATGACATCTGTAGCAGGCCCTCGCAGGCCTCAGACACAAAAGGGATTTGTAATGCCCAGGAAACGTCTGAGTGCGTTCTCTAGAGGTCTTGAGTCCCTGCCACAGTGCCCTGAGCTGATCCAAAAGACGTGATGAACGCGTCGCCATCGCAGACTGTCTTTCAGGACTGAGGTGAATTGTTATTCTTAATGTGCAGAAAATATAGCTTGCAGTTCTTCAAGGGATGCAAAAGCTTCCCTCTTTTGAATGAAGAAGAGTGAAATGGTCGCAGTAACATGAGGGGAGCGCGTTCACAGACTGCATTGTAGTGTAGTGGAAGAAGCGTCCTAGTGGCAGCACAAGTATCCCCCACCCCAACCCCTCCAGAAAGAGTTGTGACTGCACCACTTTACAATAAAACTGATTCTAATTCGTTTACAATTTTGACATACAAAACTGTATGTCAGTGCAAACTGTCTCGTTTCATTTAAAACATTGTGTTATGAAACATGTTTTTCAACTGACTCTCCTGGAGAAAAAATTCATTGCATTTGGAAATTTGGCTAGAGTCCCTATGTCTAAGGATTAGACCTTTGTTACCAACAACTGGTCCTTAACATTTATGCAATTAATGTTTTATGAGCCAGCAGATCTACACTGACCTTGAGCCCGAGCCTCAGTGCTTTTAATAAATAGGCAGTGGATAGGCAGGCACTATAGTCAGTAAGGAAAGTCGTGTCAGTTTCAGTTCTAGAACGCATTAGTTATGTCTAAATAATCAAAAACTTTTAATATTTTTTGAATAGCACTGGATTTGGTATTACTCACAGAAGAGATTATTCTGCATTAGCATATGCATCCAGTTTCACTGGCAGTGGATAAAGTGAATTTTAGGTGATTAGCCTGAGAAATGATATACACAAGGTATGTTTTTAAGAATCTTCCAGAGGGATGGGGAAATAGCTTAGAAGTCTAAGTGCTTGCCTGGCAAGCTCAAGAACCAGGGTTCAATCCCAGGTACCACATGCTGTGCCAGCACACCTGTAATGTTGGGGAGGCTGAGGCAGGAGGATCACTATGAGTCTGAGCTACATAGTGAGTCTCTACATCAAGTAAAACAAAATAAAAGATTTTAAAAGCATACAAATTATCATCTTGTACAGGTGTTGCTCATTTCTTCCACAGATAACAGAATTCCTAGAAGGTGGTAGGTGGGCAGGTAAATAATGAGGCTATTTGAATTTAGGTAGATTGTAAGCTTCATGAGGTCAGGAAGCCTTTCTGTCTTTTCTAAGTCATCGTTAACAGCATGCACTAACTGCTTTTCCCAATGACTGCCTTCCGTTGTTAAGGCCGTGGTCATGTGGACATGCTGCAATGGCTGCCTTGCAGGGAGCATGTCAAACTAGCTGGCAATAAGATGCTTAGAAGAACTCAGATTTCAATTCATGCTACTGGAGTAGCCTAGGGCTGCCAGGCAGTCTACGAACCCAGACGTCATACAAGTTTAAATGTAATCTAAAACAATGTTTGTTGAGTAATTTTGGGCTAATAACTGATTCTTGCCAATCTATAGTTTTTTGTCCTTCATAAAATGAAAATGGTAAGAAGACTTTTTGCAAAAGGGTGCTGTAAAAATTAATTTAAATAATACCTTAAGTGCCTAACACATAGAGAATTTTTTAAAAAGTTACCTGTAATTACCACCTGCTTCTCATGGAAATGAAAATCGAGGGTATGTTTTATCAAAGGAAATATTCCAAGTGGACAAAAGAATGAAAGGTACAAATGATTCATTTATATTTACCATGTGACTCCAGATAAATGGCATATTTTAATGCAGCTATTATAAAAAAAATTATAGTCTATGCTAATCTTTCATAGATAGTAGTCTTATAAGACTAATAAAAGAAAATCGCTATTTTAATTAGCATCACATGACTACTGAGTACCATGTAACACTAAGAAGGAGATGTATTAAACATCATGGGATCAAATTTCTAATTTGCAGGGACAATGTAAAATAGTTAAGTCACACCACATGTCACACATGGCTGATCTTTTGCCTAACAATCGTTCGTTCTTACCCTATTATCTGCACCTATGTTCTTTATTAGATACTTTGTGATGTTCAGGACAACACCTGTTCAGAAAGCCACTTAATGTTTATTAAATGAATAAACAAAATTTTTTTTCTCATATAAATTACTTTCATGATTTCCTAATCTCAGAAAATCTAGAAAGAGGCTTGTGAGACAGCTCAGAAGACTAAAACACCTGCTTAGGAGAGCTTAGGCAAGCATAGGGACTATGATTCGATACTTGGCACCACATGCCATGCCAGCCCCACAAAGTCCAGGCATAATGACATGTGCCTGCAATCCCAGTACTAGGGAGACTGAAAACAGGAGGATCATTATGAGTCCAAGCTGCACAGTGAGACACTGTAACAACCAAATACATTCTTAAAAAAATCTAGAAAGAACTTACATGGCTTTCTTTAAGAAGTTATTGTTGCCTTGGGCCTTTTTGTGTCATTGTCTTGGAGATTAATTTTCCCAAAGCTAGTAATGCTTTCTGTTTAGACTTTGCATTTCCCGGGGATGAGTGTGAGCTCAGCGTACAACTGTCATGTGACTACTAATTTCTACTATAGTCGTTTGATCATTAGTTTCATTAGCAATAGTAATGAACTTGATGTGGTTTTCCATGTCCAGCATGTGCTTAAATCCCAAGAAAATAGTTTTGTTTATTGTACATAATTATTTTGGAAAACATTTTTATATAGCCAACATTCTGAATAGTTTGTGAAGCACTGATGTAGATGTTACCAGAAGTTCTTATGATCTTTCAGGACACCAAAATGAAAAATATTATACTTTCAAGAGTTAAAGTCTTGAAAGTTACACTTGAGTTAGTGGCTGTATCTTTAAAGAATGTGTTTTGAATATTTTCTAACATAAAAGTCAGCCCATGCAGCAAGTAATATATGCTAAGTATATAACAAACTGTATATGGGATTTGCTTCCTTTCATGTCATACAAAATTAATAGTTAATTTACATTGTCATAATTTTTAGTATATAGATTGAAGCTGCTTCAAATATCATTTTATATTTTTTCTTAGAATTGTAAAAATACAAACCAACTACTTACATTATATACTTGCATTAATTTCTACAAACCTTACCTTCTCTCCCAATTAATAGTACCTATTTAAACAGATTTTAAACCCACTTCTATTGTGGACTGCTGATGTATTAGATTTTTTTATTTAAAAAAAAAGGGTGTGTGTGTTTGTGTGTGTGTGTGTGTGTGTATAATTAGCCATCCATGTTCTGAAAATGTCTAACATATGTAATGTTGTATGTTACCCTGTTTGTCATTTTTTCTCTTTGTTTTTGCTCCTATTTTTCACTCAAGTTAAAATACAAATAAATAAATTTAAAAAATAAACAGATTTCATAAGCATTAAAACAGTCAATATACACAAAATTTTTCATATTATGACTAGCATATAAGCAGTCAGCATATAGTTATTTATATTTTATTTCATAATGTCCATCATTCTAAAGATACTTTTATTTGTTACCAGTAATCAGCATCTTTCCTACAAAGTATAACTTATCACTGTGAGCTGCAGGGAAGATTAATCTAATTTTCCCAAACGTAGATAAAATTAATTTTCCTTTTTGTAAGTGTCATACTTCACAGTTGATACTGAAGTTAAGTCCCAAAATTTTACAATGACACCTGAATGAGGAGAAATTGTGTTCTGTGGGACGATTCCTATTGCAATTTTCTGTCATTAGGGAGTAACTCAGCTAAGTATTATAAAAAACCAGACCAAACAAAAAACAGCAGAACTTTCTGTGGACCATCTTAAAACTCAATACCTTTTCCTTTTTTATCACAGGGAATGGATATTTTTGTCTTTATTGAGGCTAAGAAGGGCTTGAGAGAGCAGACTAAGCACGTGCTTAGGCAAGCGCATGGACGGGGTTTGGTCCCTGGCACCGTAGGCCGAACTGGCCCCGCCCCCGGGCCTGCTGAGCCAGCCATCGAGGTAGGGTATGGTTGTGCACACCTGTAATCCCAGCGCTGGGAAGGGTGAAAAGAGGAGGATCACTATGAGTCTCAGCTGCATAGTGAGATCGTATATCAAATATATTGGGAGAAAGAAAAAGGTTAAGAGCTGACTTGTCATTATTGGACATGTATCTGTTATGTTCCAGAGCTCATGATTTATGTGAATTTAAAAATCAATATTAAATTCAGTTTGTTTGCACTGAACATGTTTGTCTTTCCTATTCAATGTACTTCAGTTTCTTGTTCTGCTAATAATATACTGAACCTCACCTTGTGTGTGTGTGTGTGTGCACATGTGTCTGATCCTAATACACTTCTCACTCATATACTTATTGAAGCCTCTCTTCCTGCCCCACACTGATCTTGAAACTCTACTTTCCTCATAAATAATTAATAAATGATTCTGACTTAAAGCATTAGAGTAATCATCTTTTGGTGAAGATTCCCTTGGAAGATGAGCAGTGACTTAACACTGTATAGTATCCTAAAACAAACAAACAAACCAACCCTGAATTCTACTTCCAGCCCAACCAGCTGAGAGGAATTTGAAAAACTGAATAAATTTCTTTAAAAACACCCAAGGGTTAAAGTGATTCGGAATGGACCAACCTCACAGGGCCTGAAATCTAGTTTTAAATCTCCTCAATCCCTGATTGGATTAAAGTGAACCAGGAGCCTGCTAATTCAGTTAGCTTCAGGAAGTAAAGCAGGCTTGTTTGAATTTAACCCATGGACAACTGTATATTGGTTACCACTGCCATCATTCAAATATTAGAATGTGGAAATGTTAAAATAACAACGTATAGGTGAAATGCTTGCATGTGGAAATACTCTAAATTAATGAAAGCTGCTGAAGTTCCTACAGCATCAGACAGAGAAGATGTGCAAACAAAAAGGACTGATAGGAGCCATCAGGGCCATTTATACAGATGAAAGCTTGATCTATAAGTTTCTATAAACACTCTCAAAGTGTAAGAACTAAAAGTGTATAATAAAATATATGAAATGTACCATTTGACAAATTTGGAACAACTAATGTCTACTACTAAATTTTCCACTATAGATGAAAAAAATAGCTTTCCTGTTTCTGTTGTCTTGTCTACATGATGGTGCTACTAAAGATTGAAGGAAAGAATGCAGGAATAATAAAATACAGGAATGAAATTATTATTATAAGTCAAATACATGTGTGTATGTTTGTGTGTGTGTGTGTGCGTGTATGTGTGTGATCAGTGAAAAACTTGTTTTACTAAAAAGTGAGTCTAAAGTTTGAATTACAAATACATATATTAATAATGAATGGACCTAAAGGAAGAAATAAATCTAAAACTTTAGTCAGAGATTTTTTACTTGCCTTTCACAGAAACTGTGCATAGATAATTCTTTGGAATCACTTCACTCCAGGAAAATACGAGGAGCTAACTTAGAAACATTTGAACAACACAATAATTGATATCAAATTTATTGAAAAGGTGCAGTAAATAAAATAGTGTGTCACTGCTTAAGAACTAGAAAAACAGTTTTGGCATAACTGGCCAAAAACAGACTTATCTGTACTACCTGAATGTTGGATTAGTTTAAACTTTGGCATCAAGATCCTGGAGACAAACGATTATTATGTGCCCACTGTCTGTATCTCTCCCAGGTTCCTATATTAAAGCCCTGACCCCAGTGTCTTGGTATTTGGAAATAGAGCTCTGGGGGAATAGGTTTGGATTAGAGCGTGGAAGTCCAGTGAGTCCCAGGGAAATGTGCCCAGGATCGAGCTTCTGAGAGCCCCTGGAGCTGATGACCTTCTGGGAGCCAGGGTGAGGCCCCTGTCCAAGCAGGGGGCCAGCTGACTCCTTGTTCTCATACCTCCGACCCTCCAGACTGCCAGAAATAGGTGCCTGTTGTTTAAGCTATCAGTGTCTCATGCTTTTGTCACAGTAGACTCAACTAAGACAATAATCTTTTCAATAATTGGTGCATCATTCCACTGCAAAGACTTATTAATCTTAACCATTTGACAAACTAGGTTGATACAATGTTATTTCCTAGCTTAATGATACTTTTTAGGTTATTTTGATTTTTGGTACCATGGATCGAACTCAGGACCCTGCGCTCAGGCATTTATTCTACGGAGCTATCTCCCTGGCCCCCTTGATATGTTTTAATAAAGGGAGAATATTTAAATATTTCTTATCCCTTACTGAACATTAAACCATTAGTGTTAAAAAACATTCAAAAACTGAAGCTGTGAATTTCATTGAATTTTACATGTGATTGATTAAAAGAATATTATTTCACATTCCCTTACAGATAAAAATGCTGAAAATAATATTTTTATTATAGGTGATCTCTCTCCAATTTAGACTTTAAAATATCACAATCATTCTGCCATTACCAGTGTGACCATTGATCTCAATATGTCTGCTTAAATAGATGAAGAATGCCGAGGAGGGGAGAGTCAAACACAGCTTCGGGTGTGTCTGTGGGTGACACACGGGTGTGTCTGTGGGTGACACACATGTTGCCAACACCCTGAAGGAAGAATACCACCCTGTGGGGCAGGCAGTGACTGGTAGACCTGCAGCCTGGAAAAATCAAAAGAGAAAATGAAGCAAGTGCTCCCGTTTTGGAAGAGTCTTGGCGCTCCTCTTTGGCAGTGGGTCTCCACTTTCTTCAGCCGTCCTTCAGCATGGATTCAACCTTGGACCAGCGCTGCATCACTGGCCCTAGGACAGTTACAATAATTAATACATTGCACATTGTTGTCTTCATAGTAGTTATTCCTAGTACAAGATACAGACATGATATTTTGTCTAAACGCTATTAGTTCAAACTTCCTTCGCATTGAATTAAGAGTAAGTAGCTATATATCTATGCTATTTTGTACATACAGATATATATATATATATATATATATATATATATATATATATATATATATAATTTTTTCACTACAAGATGGTCCTTCTTTTATATCCCCTTTTTTGTTTACTTTTGTCAGAAAGGGCTATTCCATTGCCATGCAAATCTTGTAGGTGCATGAATTCAGGTAACGCTGGCTCTCCTTGGTGGCTTCCGCCTCCTGGGCTGCGCATCCACTGGCGCCTCTGGCTCCCCAGAACTCCACTCACCACTGTGCGCTCTCCTGATCCTGTCACCTCACCTCGTGGATCTCTTTCCATGGTCACACTTGTGTCTTCTTTTGATTCTGTTCCTCTGTAGAACCTAAAACCATCACTGTCCAACTCCAGGACTTTTCATCAACTAAAAGAAGAACTAACTCCTCATGCTCCCTGTCCCTAGCCCCTGACAACTAGCTCTCTGCTTTCTCTCTGTATGAATGTGACTACCCTGGGTACCTCATGTAAGCAAAATCATCTAGTATTTGCCTTTTTGTGTCTGACCTATTTTGCTTAACATTATGTTTTTAAAGTATGAATTTGATCTTTACTCCTTTTAAAATCTGAATAATATTCTACTGTATGTGTATTACATTTTGTTATTCAGTCTATTATTCATCTATTGAGGACATTTGGATTTTTTTTTACTGTTATGAACAATACTACTATGAGCATTGGTATAGGAGCATCAAAGTCCCTGATTTTCATCTTTTTGTATATATTTCAAAAAAGATTGTTGAATTATATGGTAATTCCATGATTAACTTTTGAGACGCTGTTGAAGGGTTTTTCTAATAGTAGCTGCCTGAGTTCATACTTCCACCAATGATGCACATGAACCCAAGTTTCTCTACACCCTTGCCAGATTTTTTATTTCCACTTTTAAAATACAATAGCTATTCTAATGAGTGGGAAGTAGAAAGCTAAACTTTTTCATATTTTATGACAATTTCAGATTGCTGCTTAGCTAACGCCTGTTAGCAATGAGACAAGTACTTCTGGGGACAGTGAGACTACTCTTTTATGCTAAGTGTCCTGGTACCAGTCAGATATACACAAGGGTCATATTCACCATAGGGAATTTGTACCCATATGTGATACATCTTGACTCCTCCTCTTCCTCTTCTCTTCTCTTCCTTTCTACCTCTCTTCTCATTTATAAAGCTTTGTTTCCATTGTGTCCTTCTTTTCCCATTTTTTCTTTTCCTTTACCCTTTCCTCCAAGAATCAAAGTGCATATTAGAGGTTCTTGAAGGGGCTTGCTGGCTGGAAGAAAGGCAGATGGGGCAGTGGGCTTCAAGTATTTGCTAATGCTGTTTTGCAGGACTGTTCTGTTTCAGAGAAGGCTTCCAGAGGAATTTGCAAAGAACCAGCAAAATCTCAGTCACTTTAATTTACTTGTTTTAGGTGATCTGGGGGCAACTTTGCTCATTCTAGACTATGGTCCATACTCAGGTCTGTTTCAGTCCTCTTTGTGAATATGTTATTGGTGACCAGAAGCCTTGCATTCGAAAGAGTGTGATCCCCCCCCCCCCCATGCAATGGCAGGTGTTTCCTTCAGGAATATGCACATGCTGCCTGCCAAAGTGCCTGGCTTTCTTTTTGGAGCAAGGCATTACTTTGAGACTTATCTGCAGTGTTCTACTTGCTGTTAGTAATAAATCTCCACTCTTATGTCCTGATTATCAGGTTTGCACTGACCAAGAGGTACGCCTACTGCATTTAATTGCATTTCAAGGGGCTGTTGATGTAACCTCTGAGATTAAATGTGAACAATTATGGTCTTTATTTTGTAACCTTGCAAACTTCTAGGCTGGCATCTTCCAGGACCTACAAGAGAAGTAAAGTTGCCTGTGAAGCATTTTCATGTCTGTTTCTGTTCTGAGTCCTGCAGCCAGTAGTGAAAGAGTCTGCCTTTGACTTTTAAGGGATTGAGAGAAACAGCAAGAGCGTAGTCATCCCAAGAGTGCTTGGCACTCTGAGTCCCGCTTGAGCGTTGGTCAGCTGCAAGTACAGGAGTGTGAAGCACCAGAATGTTTGCGTTCTCCAGAGAGGCTCCTTTCAATCAGTCCTCAGCTTTTCTTAAGTATCCTCTGTTTCCACAAATTGCCCAGTTCTGTCGTTGTTTTGTGTTTGGAAAGGGTGTTCTTCAGCTGGTGTTCCCACCCAAAGATAAAATGGATTTTGCTCATGACTCCCACCCATAGCACAAGAGAATGCCTGCCGAGGAGCTTCGTGCATGGCAGTTTGCGGGACTTGGTGTTTGGGTCCTGGTTTGAGCTGAGTGCCTCAGTCTCACTTTACTCCTCTGCAAGGTAAAGGCTTTGATGAGTTCCTCTGCTCCTCAGTACACTGATTAAAAGCTTACTATGTTCTGAGCCTGAAGTGCAAGGCTGAGTGGGACCTGACTCCTGGACTCAAGCAGTTTTGGTTGACAGTGTGGGTGGGAATGTAGTAAAAGAGTTGTGAGGCCTGACAGCAGCAGCAATGCTTGAGACTGTAAGAAGTCCAGATTTTCACTCCTGAATGGCTGGAACAAAAACTCTAGGCAACTTAGGAACCAGCAACTTACGTTCTAATAAGTGTATAGAGGATTCATGTGCATGACTAAATTTGAGAGCCACAGAATTCACCTGTGATCTGAGGAGCAAAATCCAGTGTGCTCAGAAGACCCACTGTGATTAGACCTGGCTACTTGAGAAGCTGCATATGAAGCTTATGCGCATTCCCAGTTCTAGTATTCTAAGGTTGTCTCATGTTTGTGATATTCTAATATAGTTTTGAAGTTAAACAGTAGTTTTCAGAAGACAGCATATAGAATTTTATAAACACGAATGGTGATATAGATAAGAGTTGATTCTCATTATTCCTAGTCTTATGATTGATTCATTTATGTTAAACTGATGACTAGGAGTAGCACAATAAATCATGCCTAATGCAACTTGTGGATTTCCTGCACAAGGCTGTCGCACCTCCTTGCATTTAGCAGCACTAAACAGCATTCAGTTCAGCCTGAGGCTCAGGGACCATTTTACACAGCAAAATCACCAACCATGAAAAGCACAAAACTTAAAACACATTTCTGGGTACATCCCTATGAGTACATACTTACTTATAGTGTTAGAGCTTAAGAAAAGAATACAGGCACCCTGCTTGACCCCAGCTGGGTGCCCATGCCTCAATTCTGGTGACTTGAATTTTTATTCTCCACATGTCTGTAAAGAACACAAGAATATCCAGCTTCAGGGAGATTGAAGTGAGTAGATGAATTTGCAGATAATAAATAATGAGGATCAATTGTGTTTTAATATCCCAGTTATCTGAAATGCAGTACTAATTTAAGTAGAGATCTGGCAAGTATTGCCCAGTTATTGTTTTCTGCTACACGATTTTAAAAAAAAAATCCAATAATAGAAAGCACAGTTTAGGAAAATTTGAACATATTTATATTACTCTAGTGAAATCTTCATGGAATATATTTGGACAGTTTTTATTTTGAAAGACAGATAATTTTTTGGAGAAAATTCACTTTCTACCTATAAAAGTACAGGAAAAATATCCTTAAATGTAAGGAAAATATAAGATCTTTGGAATGTCATTGAACATACTTATTTATCAGATCGAGTTGAGGTGTGAAACCTCTGTTTTTTTGGTCCATTATAGTGTAATACTGATAATTTCTGATGGTATTGACTAATAATTACTGTCCTGTATAGATCCGAGCACTTCTTTCAAAGTTTGAGGCTTCGAAAGTTAGGTGATTTAGTTTGAATAAAATGCTAATTATATCATCTTGTGATGTTAGATGAGCTTGTGCACCCTATATATTACCCAGGACTTTCAAATTTTGTTCTTAATACTAAAAGTCTTGTGCATTTTCATGTGCTGTCTCTCTTTTAGACAGTTTTCCTATAAACTTAAAAGTCTCCTAGTCTTCACTAAATGTCAGAAGCCTTAGCGTCTCTGGGGCATCTGTGGAGGGCTTTGGGTACACTTCGTGCAGCTTGATGTAGGTGTGAGGCAGCTCCCCACAGCCTCACTTATCTGTAGTCCTCGCCAGCCCACCAACTTCCCTACACCTCAGTTTTCTAACCTGTAGAATGGTGCTAATGGTACTGCTCTCTCCGGGGAATGATTGTGACGCTTAAATGTACAAATACATCGAGTGCTTCCGGCAGGGCCAGCCGTGTGGCACAGGATTGAGAAATGTCACTGTTACAGAAAAGTGATGCCAGTCCTATGGCAGACGTGCCGCAGCCAGCTGTTTCTGACCATTGAAGGCCCTAAAAGGTTCACCATCGCCGTGAAAGAACATATTTGAGAATTCAGTAGACCTGATGAAAGAAATGAGCAAGTTGGGTTTGAGACAGATCTTTATCAGGTAAACTTCTGAAGGCAGACTGAACTGATCTGGGATCTGGGTGGGACTTCATGTCTGTGGCGATTTATGCGACATTGCTCACTGGTTTTTTATCCTTTGCAGAAGAGTAGCCACCTTTTAGAATGGAACTGAGGCTTGGAAGAAGGGTGGGAGGCCTCTGGCCCTCACTGTGTGGGGTGAGGGTGACTGTTTCACCCACCAGTGGTGGACTCTGGTATCACCACCCTCTCAGGGCACCGTACACCAGATATTGATCATGGCCACAATGATTTCTGATCTGTTAAACGGGATCTTCCGTCTATTATGGAATGCAAATTCAGTGCATGTTAAGTCTTGCACATTAAAATCTTAACATTAAAATCTGTGTGAGCAACATATTTGTACTGAAAAAAATAAAGAAAATGGAGACATCCAGTGGTTGTCTGTTAGTATTACATGAAAACTATTTTAATCCCAAAGTGAATGGAGCAAGTTGAATCTTGTTATACAAAACCTACTCTTCATTCTTTTATTTAAAAATTCTATGATTTAATAACAGATATAATTTATTTTAATTTACTGTAATTGCTTAAAATAATTCCTCATAGATTTCAACACCTGATTTTTTTTCAGTTTTATGCTAAATAATTTCACTATTTTTCTATTTTATGTAAACTGTTAACCACATACCTTCTCCAGCACTTTCTAAGATTTGTGTACTCTTCACATTTAAATAATAAAACATTATTGTTTTTATTAGTCTTCTTTGAAAATAGTTACTACTTGAAAATGTTTTTAAATGTGTAGAAGAGGGACAGAAAGGTAGCTAGGGAGCAGAGTGCTTGCCTAGCGTGCACGAAACTCTGGGTCCCATCTCAAACACCACAGAAAAAAGGGGAGAGAAAGCCAGAGCAAGTATTTTAAAATAAATTTTAAAAATTTTAGAATACGTTGGTCACAACTGATGCCTTTTAAAGAATATGTATTAGTTGCCACTGCTAAGCCAGTATCGACAGCATTGCCCTTAACTAAGTGCTTCTTTTTCCCAAAGGGTGGTTGAGCTTTGTTTCTTTGAGGCCTTAATTGATTAAATGAAGCCTGTGGAGGGGCATCCACTTTATTCAAAAACCAATGAGTTAAAATTAATGATTGCAAGTATGATTTCACTAATCCATTCTAATCAGTTCTCTCGAAGTATTTGAAGCAGATCTGATTTCTTTATCAGGAACTGAAGTTCTTTTTCAAGTACAAGAATTACCAATCCAAGGATTGGAATGCAAAACCCTCTAAAAAGTATATGGAAGTATTTATACACTAGTCATCTAGTGACTTTAATGTTAATCTTGCTCCCCAAAAGCTTCAACAGAAACCTGCAGAATAAGGTTTGAGCAAACAATTCCCATGATGCACTCCAATTGACCTAAAAAATTAAATAAAATTACAAATATTAAGAGAAATGTATTTTCTTCTATAAACCACATTGAAATCTAGAATATTTGACCATTTGAACAGCCAAAGTATATTTCTGTGTATCTTCAAGGGTAATCTAGCAAAATGTTTAGTTTTGTTAACTAAATTTAATTTTGTGTTAATTATATTCATAGTCACTACTAAAAATAAGAAAATATTTATAAGAGAAATATAGTACACGTATATATATATGCTATCTCTTGCTTATCAATATGCTTTACAACTTCAGATTGGGTTAAGAGTTGTATAATCTTAAAATGCTTATTGCTCTTAAAAGTAAAACTTATGAGATTTTAGAGCTATTTTCCTATATAGGAGCCACTACATTAATAATACACTACTATTAATGTCCACAATATAGTCTCAATGCACACTATAGTACTAAAAAAGATTCAAGATGTCTTACTATTAATTACGTTGACTATGTTGAAATGACGTCTTAGATATAATGGATTAAATAATATACTATTAAAATTCATTTCACCCATTTAATCTTATTAACATGGGTCTTAGAATATCTAAAATTATGTGTGCTCACATCATATATCTACTGGTAGTCTAGAGAAATTTAATTAGAAAGTTCTATCATTTTCATCTTTAAGCAAGCAATACTGTGTTAGGTTTCGAAATTAGAGGGGCTAGAGATTTAGCTAAGCAGTAGAAGGCTTGTCTAGCAAGCTAAAAGCCCTGGGTTCAGTCCTTGGCACCAAAACCAAAAACTAAACCTCTCCTAAAAAACAATTCAACCAAAAAAATATGAAAACTGAATAAATAAAAGAAAACTAAAGGTATTGGGGCCAGGAAGGTAGCTCAGTGCTGGGGAGGCTAAAAACAGGAGGATCACTATGAGTCTGAGATGCATAGTGAGCTGTAACAACCAAATGCATATAAAAAGAAAAGAAAGTTCAGTACATTCTGACTCAGATTTAGTCTCCTCCTAGACCCTCTAAAATTAAATTAAACCAGAAGGCTTTTAAAGATCTCGGAGAATTGTTGCACAGCACTCTTGGTACCAAGGGCTTAGCTCAGAAAGGTGACTTGGTGCTATTGGAGAGAACTCTGATTGAAAGAAAACCAGTTTATCAGAGAATTCCTTGGTGAATGGGGGAAGCACCACTGGCTTAGACTAAATGGGGCTCAGACCATTAGATCCCTTTCTCCAGCATCCTCAGGAGGAAGCATGATGTGAGGCCACTTGGACAGTTACAAACTTGGGCCATTTCTTAGCCTTGAGGACATGTCAGAGTGGAAGCCAGAGCCCAGAGGGTGGATTGAGGGCTGGGAAGAAGGCAAGAAGATAGGGGTCTTCTACAGAAACCAGCAGTGTGAGCTTGCTGTGGACCAGAGACTGCTGTGTGCCATCTGCTCCTGGTCCTCTTGAATATAAGAGCGTCAGTGGCAGCTTTCCTGTCTCTGTCTCATCTCTACCCATGGGATGTGTGGAAGGAGGCTCCCTGTTCTCTTTAGTTCACAGGTCTCAAGATAGGAAGGAGGTGCCTCTCTGTCACCTGCGCATGGCTTGGACCGTGAGACTTCTGAGAACCTTGAGGAGCTTGAGTGCACTGTGCCTTTAAGAGGACTACAAACACTTTATGGCTAAGATGAGAATAAGGGGGCAGGATCAAAAGTGCCTGCAGATACCTTAACACTTTTTCTATTGAGAAGTGGGATCTACTCTCCAGCCTTAGATTTTGTGACCGTTTGACCTAGACAATCCAGTTGGAGTATGCAACACCAGTTTCACGTCAGCCTTTAATGGCGCTTTGTAGGAGTTTCTGCCTTGGTTTTGGGATCATGCTGAATCAGCGATCAGCGATCATGCTGAATATGAAATACCCTGTTAGAGGGACAGCTTGGGAAGTAGCTAGACTGAAAGAAGGTCAGGCCCCGCTGGGGCCCCCGATTCCAGCCACCCCTCTACCTTCTGGTGTAGACACTGGAGTGCAGCTTTAGACCCTCCAGGCCAGGCCAGCTCCAGACAAATATCAGAGCACCCCCCCACCCCTATGGAGCAGAAGCATAATCAAGCAAGCTTGCCAGCATTCCTGAACTATGTAGGCTCAGCGAGTCCCAGAATGGTTACCTTTTGTTGTTGTTGTTGTTTTTCTGAAGAGCAGGAAATTGACCCAGCCTTTTATGCATGCTAGGCAAGTACTGTATCACCAAACTACATATGTAGCTCCATGCCTGTCACTTTCATTCACTTAGTTTGGGGCAGTGAGCTTTTCAATAATAGCTCAAACACAGAGGTGGTCTTTGAAGTAAGCATCGACCTGCTAACATTATTGTTATTGTGAAGGAAGGTATGAATGTGACAGGGAAACAAAAATAGAAGCTGAATATTAAGAACCAAACATACTAAATGTCCAGCAGGGATGCACACCTGTAATCTCAGCTACTCAGGAGGCCGAGGCAGGAAGATCATAAGATTGAGGTCAGCCCAGGCCACCCTCAAGAACAAACACGCTTGCAAATGCAGGAATAGATGGGTTTCCTGGTCCTGTTCAGGCACGGAGGGCCTTGGTTCTCAAGGGAGAGTTGTCAGGGCAGTAGGGGGATGGGAACTGCGCCACCACCTACTTTCTTAATTGTAATTATTTTACAAATTCCGTGGAGAAAATAATGCCATGGGCAGCACCTACCCTTGGACACCTGGCTTTCAGAACATACTATACCCCTGTTACTTTAGCTTGTAAAAAAGGATGGCTTGCTGATTTCCATTCTCCTACTGTGCAGTTTGGAGGCCCTGGTGTACCTGTGTGATGCCACATTGAAATAAACATGTACTAATAAACCAAACAGCAAGGATGCTCTCAGGATTCTGGGAAATTTACCGACTTTGTGACAAAAGGATCTATTTTCTGATAGACCAGAGATGAAAAGATATAAATCTTTGGTGGACATAATTGGCCCCAGATTTCCTATTAATTGAGTAATGATGTATGTTGTTGTTACCAGGTGTGAGGCTTCATTTTTTCTACCTCAGGTGCCCGCCTATCCTAATCAGGTGCCCGCCTATCCTGTGTGTGTGTGTGTGTGTGTGTGTGTGTGTCTTCTGTAGTTCTTCCTCTTTCGCTTGTGAATTAAAATTCTGTTTCAAAGAGATAAGCCAGGAACCTCTGTCTCTGTTCTCCAGACAACAGAGCAGACCTGGGTGTGCACTGAGGGCCCAGGGAGGGATGGGGTTGGAACTAGGAGGCCAAGATCCCTTGTCGCCAGATTATGGAATCCGGCCTCTACCAGGAAGAAGGGGCAGTCGCCTGCCTTCCCAGAGATCGCGTACGTGGGGGACGGGCGTGCCCACACAAAGCAGGAGCTAGTGGGCGGAGGCAGAAAGCGCAGGCAGGGCTCCAAGAGGGGTGCAGTAGACCCCCGCCCGGTCCGGCTTGACCCGGGCGAAGGGTGCTGCAGCTCAGGACGACGAGCGGAAGGCGGCTGCGGAGTTGCCGGAGGCGTCGCCTGCCACGCCGGAATCCGGCCTCTGCTGGGCAGGATCTGGAGGGCGAAGGCGCGCGGGGCGTCCCACGAGCAGCAGCGCCCATGAGCTGCGCAGAGCCTGTGAGCAGCGCCCCAGGGCTCCTGGGCGGGCCCCGGCCGCCTGTGCGGGGTTAGCGGCTGGGCGCAGGGCTGGGCGGGCGCGGAGCCCTGGCCCCGGGGGCGCGGGGGCGTTCGGCCGCCCGCTGCCTGCGTGGGCCCGGCGCTAGGTGCCACCGCCCCACACCGCCCAGGCCTCGGGGTGCAGGGCCGGGACCAGGGGACGCGAACCAAGGCCTCCAGCTGATTGTGATTGGGTAAGTCTTCCTCTGGGAGAGGGAGTGGAATTTAATTGTGCGTTGTGTCCTATTTTTGTGTATTGTGCGTCAGTATTTTTCCTGCCTATAAAGCAAGAACCCATCTGCTCTGTGTTTTCCTGATTCCATTCATGAAATCACGGCGTGCGTACTGACTCAAGCTGGCTTCCCCTTGAAGTTGCCCACTGGCTCCCAGAAGGGCTCACTGCATCAGAGTTGACTCCGTTGCTCCCCAAAGGTTGGGCCTAGACCTGGCAAGAGGGAGCGCAGGGAGGAGTGCCCCTGCCGAAGGAGCGGCTTCCTCTAGGTCTCCTTGCCTGTGTTTGCCAGGTCCAGAAGACCACCCTAGGTGTTAACCCAGCCAGAAAACGGTGGGTTTCAGAAACAAACTGCAGTTTGAAAGTTGTGATCATTGTTTATCACCTGAATCTGGGCCTGCTTGGAAGCGGTTCATGAACTATTAAGAAGCACCCTGAGAAAAGTAAAACTGACAATGAAATCGCTTTCCTGGCAGCTGGAGTAGAGATGCATGGAGCTTGGGACTCAGCACCCACTTAGACGCACCGAGTGCAGCGCAATTTGGCGATTGCACTTCAGTCTGCCATAGGCAGTGGAGGTGTCCACCCTACACTAAAATGTGGCCAGAAACAGTATTTTATTATCACTGAAACATAAGAAATAAGAGAGGTAGCTCAAAGTTGTCACCTGTCTACGTGTTAGGTACTTTAACCTGAACAGATATCCTACTGCACTGAAGTTTTAGAATACTTACAGGATAGTGTTATGGCCTGCACTGTATCTGGATGAGCCCTAAAGTCTCATGTGCTCATAAGTGGGGTTTTGGAGTTGCCAGGATTTAGGGTGTGTGATAACTTAATTAGCACAGTGATTGGTTTAGCAAAGTTCTGGATGTGGATAATGAAAGGCCCGCCCTGGGCGTGGGTGCCATCATCCAATAAACTTGCAACCTGGATGAGATTAAAAAGGAAAGGGAAGGCGGCTGCTTTCTGCCTCACCTGCCACCAACTGTTTATGCTTCTGCGGTGCTCATCTGCCGTGCTACCCTGCCTGGAGCCAGCTGACTTGGGACTGAAAGCTCTATGAACCCTTTAACTTTGTGTGCTGGGTAATTTTGTCTCAGCAACAACAAAAGTGAGTAAGACAAATAAGATGCATCGTATAAGTTTGTATACTTTCTTAGACTACTTAAAACCTTTAGGAGTTGATAGTTTACAGAGCATTAAAGTTAGTCTACATTATTCACGGAACAGTAGTTCAATACTTGCTTAGATGACAAGGAAATCAAAGGACTGAAACGTTCTATTAACAAGACATATGATAAGGCTCTGTCCGGTATTTCTGGTGTTAGTAACTTGTAGTTCCTAGAGAGACACACAGATCAGTGGGCTGCATCTTGGTAGGAGCTCCATCTCTACTAGGCAGCAGTCACTGACCTCTGGGCTGCAATTCTTTACCCAGTGTCTCTGTTACCTTTCTTGTTGTGTGACAAAATACTGGACACCCAACATTAAAGGAGGCAAAGCTTATTCAGCTCACAGTTTGCAGAGGTTTCAGTTCTTAGTTAGCTGACTCCAAGGCAGGTTGTCATGGCTGAGGAGAAACAGTTCATGGCAGGCAGCAAGAATCAAGAGCAGCAGCTCTCTTTCTCCTCCTTGTAGTCTATCCAGGATAGCCCCCTTGGGGGCACCTTTAATCCTAGCATCACACATTAATCCTAACATCACATCCTTAATCACTGTGTCTAGATCCAGTCACCTCCAAGAAGCACCACCTATGACTGCATGAGGCTTTGGGAGACACCTAGACACCAGCCATAGCACCCAGTCTCTTCTACATTGTGTGGCAAAATTCATACCTTATTACACTGAACTCTTCAAGGAATTCTGTGAAAGGACATGAGACATCAAAGAGCAAAGAGGGGCTGGTCAGATATCTCAGTGGACTAAAGCACCTGCTTAGGCAGAGTCCAGTAGCCAGGGTTTGATTCCCAGCATGCTATGCAGGCACCCCCTTGGGGTGCACTGAGATGACAGTTGAGACTGGGCATAGTTGGGAGGCTGAAAACAGGAAAATCACTATGAGTCTGATCTATGTAGTGAGACCATGTAGACCCTATAGACCTTGCACTAAGATATATTAAAAAAAAAAAGAGCAAAGGAAAGAAAAGTGCAGAAATGGCATGGAATTAGACAGTGTTGTAAAACATCTGTTTTGTAGACATTCTGTGATCCTGTGTAGCTTTGCACTTATCTTGGCCTGTCTCCTCAAGATCTCTATTTGCAGTTACAATCCCCAGTGAGTAGGAGAAAAATTAGCTTCCTATTCAAACATATTTTTTTCCTTTTTCGTTTGTTCATTTTCATTTGTTTATTGAAAATAAAGCAAATTTGCAAGCCTTAGATTAGTTAAATTTGATTTCAGATAACACTAAAGTCAGGTAAGTTATAAAAAATGACAGTGAATGAACAGAGACTGTATTTGGTTATACAAGTCATTTCTAGAGTATATGAATAACTATGATTTTCTTTCTCTGTACAACATTTTAAAATACTTTGGAAATATCCTGAATTTGGAGAATATTTTAATATATGGTTAAAATGTAATCTTTTGTTGTAAGCATGAATACTAAGAGTGCTTATAGAGTAACAGTGTGGTCTGTGTTTTCATAGTTAATGTAATCACTGCACATTGATTCATTCAACAAAGTACTGCTTGTGTGACAAGCACTAATGTCAAGATCACAAGGAAAACTTAAAATGCCAAAGACAGCTACATAGTACAAAATGCTAGGGGAAGGACCTAGAAACACCATGGGTGTTTTTGTATGGTAGCATGTGGTAATAACAGCAATGATACATCAACCAGGTGGACTTGGCACTGATTATACATAGATAACTGCTATGGTTTAAATTTAAAATACGCCCCCCCCACCAATTTTGTGTGTGTGGAAGATGACTCAGCCATGGTCCTGTGTACTCATCAGTGGGTTTTATAGCTAAGTGTGCTGTTAGGAGGTGGGCCCCCATCGGAGGTGGGTCACTGGGCCACGACCTGGAAAGAACTGTTCTTGTCCCTTTTGCTTCCTCTTCTTTCTGCTTCTTGGCCACACAAGGTTGAGCATCTTTCTCCCTGCTAGGCCCCTCCTCCATCTGTGTCTGCCTCAGAGCCAGCTGACCCTGGCCCAAAGTGTAGGTGTGGGTATTCTGTCTCAGTGACCGGGAAGTGACTAAGATGACATTTTACATACTGCATTTACTTGATATCTCATAACCATACTAAAAATATTGACAGTAAGGTAGCTGTCCCTGTCCTTTATCTGAGGATTTGTTTTAGATACTTGCGTTCAAGCATGGTCCAAAAGTAATAAATGGAAAACTGAGTAGCAGAACTTTCTAACTGCCCTACTCCACACTGCTCAGGATGTGAATCACTCTTCGGTCAGTGCATCCGGGGATGCATGCTGCACTGCTCAGAGGCCGGATTACCTGCCTGAATACTGGAGCACGTATGTTCACAGAACCACATTTTATTAGTCATGGCCCTAAAGTACAAGAGTAGTGCTGCTGTCAATCTTGCTATCATCAATTTTATTGTTAATTGTCATGAATAATAACCTACTGTGACTGATCTATAAATTAAACTACTATAGGTATAGACATAGCTACTTGCGTTAAATGGAAAACTGAGTAGCAAAACTTTCTAATTACCCTACTCCACTCTGCTCAGGATATGAATCACCCTTTGGTCAGTGCATCCAAGGGTACATGCTACACTTAGTCACTTCTCTGTCACCGAGACAGAATACCCACAGAAAAATTTATATACATAAAGCTTTATGTATATGTGTGTGTGGATATATATATATATATATATATATATATATATATATATATATGTAAATCCACACACATACAATTGACTTAGTACTCTCTGCAATTTTAGAAATGCAGTGGACTGTATTGTTACTGTTTTGCCCATCTAGATTTTGAGTCTAGGAGAATTAACTTGCCACAAACCTTATTGGAGGGTAAATTTTAATCCACTCTTTTTTATTTCTTTATTATTTTATTGAAGTACAAATTTATCAATGAGACAGTTGTAAGACAACTTAAGACAGATTTGATAAATTAATACATTGCAAACTGTTTTCATAATGTTTTGGTATCGTACAAGGTGCATGCAAGATATTATACTTACAGACATTATGATAGCAGATGTCTCTTATCAGTAAATTAAGAGAGTGTAGCTGTTTGCGTATCTTATTTTTTATACCTGAATTATATCAAAGATTCAATAACTAATACTTTCTACCTTGTTATTTTCCTAGTGGTTGTCTGTAGTACCAGAAGCAGACATAATATCCTGTCCAACCACAATTAGTACAAATCTTGCCTCTCATAGAATTATGTACAAGTACGTGCGTCTATCCCAACTGTACTGGCCATACACACACTTTAATCCACTCTTACAAAATATCATGAAAGAACAAATTTTAGTCATTCCACCATGCTGTTTCAAAATTATTTCTCAGTAACATCAATTCCTATTTGTGTATATGCTTATTGTTCAAAACTGATCTATTTGATGTAATTTTAGTTGATTTGTGTTTAATATTTTATAATTTTAATTATTGTTCAATATTTGTTTTACAAGCTATTGATCTCAGTGTAAATAATGAATAGTTAATGCTTTGAAAACATCTCAGTAGGGTTAAAAGTAGAGCAGTTTATTAGGGTGGAAGCTTTTCTTTATTCACTTCTCTGGTACATTTAATACTTTTATCAGAATTATTCAATTGTACTGCAGACAACATAACTATGGAGGATAAATGGTCTTTGGCTACTGTCCATTTATAGTCTCAATTTGTTTTTAAAATTCCTTTTATTGTAGACTACATAGGTACATAAATAAGGGCAGGAATTGGCCCAGTAAATTTAAAAATAATATATAAATGTCAATAATTAGGTATCATTTGTTTATCTTTTTTATTTTCTTGTTTGTTGTGATATTAGGGATGAAACGTAGAATCCTTTACATGCTAAGAAAGTGCTCCACCACCAACTACATCCTCTGCTGTAAAATTAGGTACTATTTAATTAGAAACAAAAAGCCTTTTTACTTTTAAATGTAAACTAGAATGATGCTCCTGTTAGAAATACTCAAAGTTCAAAATGTTTTTCCAGTTCACTACCATAACTTGCACTAGCATAGATTTTATTTTTGTTAAAAAAAATAAGATTCCTACTAAGAGAATATAAATAGTATGCTATTAACATTACTATGTTGACCGGGGGAAAGTAAATATTTTAAGAGGTTCACAGAAGGAGCATTTTAATGATTAACTTCAACTGTTCTACACAGTTGTTTATAGTTTATTTAAAATTGATATATTTCTCCTGTTTGAGCTGTCCATTAAATTTTAACATGTTCATAATGTCTAAAACCCAGAATGCATAGCAAGCAAGAACACTAAGGTAAAATGAGCTAGATGTTTGTGTAGCTTCTTAGTGGTCCAAAGTAATTTGGTGTATTTCAGAACCAACATGGGATTAATGATTTGCTGCGGGAGTGCTGGTTGAATTTTACCAGAATGAAGGACCATGCCAGGGCAGCTGGAAGTCCAGCCTATGATTCTCTGCTCCAGGCTAATGGCTTGCAGTGAGCACGTTTGGAGCACTGCCAACTACTCTGGGCACCATTTACTTCTTCGGGTATACACCAAAGGTTGTTTTTTTTCCAGTTCACATAAAGAGGCATTCAAGTTACTAGAAATCTTAATTCTAAGAAAAATCAAAATGTCAAGGAGCTGGACACCAACTTCCAGAGGATTTCTATATGAGCACGGCACCTTAGCAGGTGCTGCAGAAGAGGCAACGATATAGAAATGAAACCTGTATTTTAGCTAATAAAACAATATTATTGTATTAAGGAGATTTTTTCATGTTTTATTTTATTTTGCAGAAGAGGATTGTCAGAAGGATCTAGAAAGCCCAGTGTTGCTGTGAAAAACAAAGACCCTTTGCCTACATATTTTACAAGAAATGTACAGAAAGCCATTGATAGATATACCAGGTGAGAATTAACCTGTTAAATGCTGCTAGCTAAAAAAGTGCCCATAAAATGTACGCAACAGTATCAGTGAGTATCCATATGAATCTCTAAAAGTGAAATGCAGCCAAGAGGGGTGGCACAGCCCATAATTCCAGAACTCAGGAGGCTGAGGCAGGAGGATTGCTGCAAGTTTGAGGCCAACCTGGACTACATGGTGAGTTCAACGCCAACCTGGACTGTGTAGCAGACCCTGTCTCAGAAAATGAGTTTCAGTGGTACATTGCCAAAGCATTTTAAAATTAGTGCACAGTGACATATTTAAGGAAAGGAAAGTCTAGAGCAGTCAAGTCACTTGCTTGAGGCACAGGACAACCTCTTCATTACTGCACGTGGTATTGCCATTGTTTTTGTTCATTTCTGCAGTGAGTCCCCATCGTCATTGTCATCCAGTGGAAGCTGCACACCCACAGAAGCCCACAACTCATGGGATGGGTCATCGACACAGAGTTCTACTACTGGCTTGTCTACAGAAAGGAGTTCAATTTATTCTTGGAGGGATGATGTATGTCTCAGAATAGTTTGGATTAATCTGTTATTACAGTTGATGAAGAATTACTTTCATATGTTCAAGAATCCTTCCTCATTTATAAAAGCATTACTTACATCCATACATGCATATGAGTACTTGATGTTACATGTAAAAATGTTAAAATAATGAAATACAAAGAACAATGAAAATTACTCATAGTCTCATAGCCCAGAGTCTTAACTACTGGTAAATTTGTTTTCTCACCCTTACCTTGAGCCCCATTTCATTTTTATGACTTGTTATTTATTATCTGTGGCTGAAATTCTGGCAGTTAGGAACACTAAATGTCTGGCAATTAGGAATGCAAATAAGAGAACAATTTTGGAAAAGTAAAAACTGAAACACCTCCATAATTAAGGAGTACCTCTTTATATTCTAAACCCACATTTTAGTTTCTTCTTTTAAACCATAGGGAAGTTCTTTGCTGTCATCTTACTTTGGTTCTTTGTGAATGAAACTCCCGCTGTGCTGCGCACTTTCCTGTCTCCATTGTCTCCTGCCTCTTTGTGCCCACCAGTGCCCCTGAACCTCCTGGAACACAGTTTTGGGGAAGCCCATTTGGTTATAAAAGAACCTTCTTCGAGAACTGTTGGGTTCTAGTTTTCCCTGCTGCCATGGTCTGCTTTTGTGCTTTGCCTTTAAGAGCAGCTCCCTGCTCTCCACAGCACACAGCAGCCTACTTCCTCCTGTGGGTAGGCAGAAGTGGTTCCCAGAAGAGTGCACAGTGGAGGCGCAGGGGGAGAGGTCAGCTTGGAATCACTCAGAGAGGACGTGTGAAAGGACCCGAGGCCCCCTCCGTGATGGCACAGTCCGCGCGCCTGCGCAGTGCTGTGCCCTCTCACCTCACATTCTTTCCTCTCTAGGCCATGGCCCCTGGCAAAGCACGGTGACAACTGTGCTTCACCCTGTTCAAATCCAGGGTTCTTACAGCATAGATTTTAATGGGATTCTGAAGGGAGATTCTTACCACTTCTATTTATAGAATTTAAATTATGCCAGGTATGAAATTTCCTGTTCACCTTAATTTAATTTTTTAAGTCACTTTTTGGTAGGAAATGCTTGCAAAAGCAATGAAATTCAATGCAGCAGAATAGAAGTGAGCTTCCTTACATGCTTCAGCCACCAACTCACCTTTTAGGAGACAAGTAGCACTGTGTTTCTGCTTGTTGCATTTTGAAATAATTAATACAACTCCCTACAGTGGGGGGATTTGAGAGAAGAACCTGCACAAAATACTATAATAAATAACAATGAATGAAAATCAATCTGAACCATTTGGGGTTCAGTATGTCTAACTGGATATGCACTGTGGTGCTTTGAGCTATGGGTTAGACAGTGGATTCGTGTGCTCCTAGGAAAAAACTCCACCTGGAGCTCATGGAGCAGGGTTTCTTCTCTTGTTATAGCATTCTCCAAGGTAAACGGGGAAAACATAGTCTCACCCTCATAACTAAGAATTTTAAAATGATTAATCTATAATCCTTTATAGATTAGAAGGAGATTAATGACTCCTTTTATGAAAACAATTTCTTTTTTCCATCGTATATCATCAGAAGAAAAAAATAGCTTGTAGTTCACAGACAGACATGGCACATTAAGTGCAGCTATCTGAAGGACATGTCTGTGGGCATGTCAGAGTGTGTGGGGGCGTGGAGTGTATGCGGATGTGTAACTGCAGCTTTGAGCATCCATACTGATATCTATAGGTGGGCATTCCCCATGCCTATGTACCTGTTATGTGAGATTCACAAACATAGTGCATGCTTATGTTTACAAGCACTACTGCAGAAGCAGAATCATTGCCATTCATGACTCCTCCTTCCTTTGATCATGCTTGCCCTGTTGTGCTCTTGCCGCTTTCTGAAGTAGTTCTGGGTGTCCTGCTTGTAAGTCTCTTAATTATGCTGTGGTGGTGTTGTGATGTCCTAAAGTGATTAAAATGTTTACTTTTAATGGTAATTTTGACTTTGGGATAGAGCAAGAAGTTACAGAGCTCCAGATCTGGTGAAGAAGGTGGGTAAAGACACACCAGAGTGTTTTTGCTTGACGGAAATGGCCATGAAGGTTAATTGACTCAGAACAGCAAGGCAGCTGGGAACAGCCACTCATGAAGGAGGATGTCCCGAGCTGCTTCTGAAAGTGGCAAGAGTGCCAGGCTGAGTGTGTTCAAATTGAAAGGGAGTATTCTTAGGATATTAATTGTGGTATGTGTCTTTTTACTATAATAATTATTTAAAGTGTTTAAGTATTTGCTCCATTTTTTAAAAATCACACTTCATGTGTAAAACCTCAAATAACTCTCATAATTCAAATGGCAGAAATCATTTGTGTTACAGTAAAGAAATCTGAGGTGGGTATGTAGTAATTGAAATGAGATGTGATTGGTCAAAAAGTAAGAATGGGGGTACATATAGTTGTCAATGTACAGGCTGACATTCTTGTCACATTTCATGTCATGTCATATTTCTCTGTTACTTTAAATTTGCAAATGCCATCTATTGTGAAGCCCGTATTTGTGTAACTTTTACTATCATAACTGACTGCATTTCTGTTTTAGGAATTTGATAAAGCCAGTGCCCAGAAAGTGCAACAGTTATTTTGGGAGGTGGAGGAAATGCTATTCGAAGGAAAAGTAGGTGCCCAAACTCAGAACCTGCTGGCTGAATGCAGCGAGTGGGTGAGCAGAGCCCTCCACCTGAGGTAGGCTCTCCTCTGAAGGCGCGCACCGAAGCAGGCTTTGTAGGCTTTCCTCCCATCGATGTGATGCACATTTTGATGGACTGAATTTACCCAATCAAAGAAGCATCCAGAACACAGGCATTTACTGACAGGGCCCACCTGTCACTTCTGTGCTCTGGGAACTACTGATACATGACACAACCCAAGTGCCTGTCACTGGTGAGAAACAAAGCTAGCTCTTGTTGCTAAAGACATTGCATTCATAGGTGACACACGCAAGTCAAAGGGTTGTTTCACCTTTACAGAAGGTGGGTGAACAATAGGCATCTATCCTTACTGAGAATAATTCAAGTGGGCTTGGGCAAGCAGAGCAGTTCTTTTCTGAGAGACTGGACAGCAGAATCTTTCCACCTTGCACCATTTCTGGCATAGGGAGGGTCACTGTATAAATGGGCTTTGCATTTCCTGGCTAGCCTGACTAGATAGCTTCCCAAAAAACTGTAACTATTTTTTTTTCTTTTCCATCCTTCATTATCCCCTGCCTTGAAGGTATCATATACCCTACTAGACAGTAACTATAGATGTGTATGTGTTTAGCAATGGTAGACTTAACAAAAAGTCAGGAGCTCAGACTTCGTCCTGCCACTGTTATCTTATAGTTAGGATTAAAGTGAAGAGAAAGTAGAAAAAGTCATGAGGTGTAAGTCATATATATATATATATATATATATATATATATATATATATGTAATTATGTATGGGTATATATCTATACAATATACTAATATGTACAGAGTTTCTGTGTCCATCTTTGCCTTAGACATCTGAGTCTGACACAGCTTACCTATAAACTGCTTACCACACCTACAAGGTAACTCTGATTCTGTTTTGTATATGAAAATAAACAAGTATATGAAATCAGTGCCAGATGGTAGGAAGACTTTAGCTCAGACTCTTCCTTAGTCTGTGGTCACAAGAGGCTGTTCTGTCTCCTCAGACAGTCGCCTTTTTCTCTGTAACACCATGATGCTTTTCCTGAGCCAATGCATACTACATTGTGACATGCTTGTGTCATTAAAATCATTATTATTCCTTACTATATATTTGGTGTGCTTCTGGGGATTGAAGCCAGGGACTTCACACTGAGCTACTTCCCACTGATCTTCTCCTTTTGATTGGTTGACTGACTGACTGACTGTTTGTCTGAGATAGGTTCTCGATAAGTTTCTGAGTTACTCAGACTGGGCTTGAAACTTGCAGTCCTTCTGTCCTATTTTCACACATTGCTAGGATTGCAGACATGCTCCAGCACCCTCAGCATATACCCTAATTAAAAGCTATAAAATCTTTTCCCTTGATCTGGTCAAGTGTTAGTAACTTCTTTTTCTCTCTTGCAGAGTATTAGGAAGACAGCTCATCCTGCCAACTGATGAAGGATTCCAACACTTCCAGGGCAGTCTGCCAGCTCCTGCCGGCCACAAGCCCTTATCTGATGCCCCTAAACCCAACAGCAACATCAGACAGTATGTTCACATGCATCATTTTCCAAAACTATTTGTAACTGTATTCGAGTCGTCATTGTCAGTTCATCTCACTCATGATCCTCAGCGCCGCTAAATATGCAGATTTAGATTTCAGTGGATGACGGGTACAGAGAATGATTTTCACAAGATGTTGATCTCAAGTTGATGATGGTTGTGTGTGTGTGTGTGTGTGTGTGTGTGTAACACACAGCACATGGTTCCAGAGGCACATAGATACAGAATCAGACTCAACCTCATTATGACAGGTCTTAAGTCTTGAGACAGTGAAAACAGAAGAAATAAAATGCTAGCTTGTTTTGTGATCACTGACAGAATGATAAATCTCCTAGTGCCAGTTCACTGTGTTTTCACATCATTTTAAGGTAGCACAGACAATACAGACTTGGAGAATAACTTAATCTTTTAAGTAGTCCTTAAAACTTTGCCTATCTTAACATGTTTTCAAAATCATGAGTTTTGTCAAATGTAATACGTAATGTGATTTTTAAACTTCTGATTTCATACTTGAAGGATAGTTTAAAGATCTGCTGTGCTCATGCAAGTCTTATATTCCTGTGTTCTACAAACCCTCAGACAGTCTCTTTTCCCCCACAGGCTGTGCATCTCTGGCTCTCAGATAGTACCCACAGCACTCACCATCTCTGCTCTGTCAGGCTCTGATGGCACCGGGGCTTCCAGCCGAGCGGCATGTTCATGCCTGGAAGAAGAGGTTTATGGTGTGGATGGGAAGATTGAAGAATATTTTGCATTTGACAGGAAAGAGGAGTAAGTAGAGTTTCATTTGATACTGTATAACATTAATTTATTTGATATTTTTATCATATCCTTGCTATGGTTTGGGTTTAGAATGCCCTCCAAAGGCTGCTATGTTCAGAAGTGGGGGTTTTGGAGGGTGATCTGATGAGCTGGCAGCAGTACTCATCAGGGAATTGATCCAAGGAAGGGTTCAGAGCCCAGTGTGCCCTTAGAAGATGGGCTCTGGCTGCAGGATGGGAGGCAGGCGGTTGTGCCCTGGAGAACCACATTCTTGCTTCTGGCTTCTGGCTTTCTCTCTGTCTTCTGGCTGTCGTGGGATATTTTCCTGTGTCATGCCCCTCTGCCACCCTATTTCTGTCTTGAAACCAGCCAACCAAAGACTGGGACCTTGAGCTGAATTTTAACCTCTCCTCCTTTGAGCGCTGGTTTTTTAATCCACTGATGGGAAAGTGACTGAGATAATGCTCATTCGGTGTCTGTGTTTTTTTTTTTAAACTTATCCAGAAGATTTCCATTTTTTTGACAGTAATGTGCACCTCCCAAATATCTTCAGTTCCTAGTAGTAACTGTATACAGTAGAGCAGTAACTGCCTTTCTTCTTAGACTCATGGCACAGAGGATAGAAAACCAGAGCTGCAGGATAGAAAACCAGAGCTGCGCCCTGCATGCCCTGAGGCCTCACAGTCTCTGTATCTGGCAGCAGAAAGAGCGATGGGAAAGTTTCCTATGAAATGTTCATACTTTGTACTTAAAGAAAAGCTACAAATATTGAAGGGTAAAAATTTGCTTTGTGATTAAAAATTATTACAGAAATAACCAGTTGATGAAATAGGACTTGGCAAATTTCAGAGACTGAAATCATATCCGAGCCTCTCTTCAAAGCACAGTACTGTAGTTGAAAACCAGCAATCAATAACAGGAAGAAATCTAGAAAATTCGCCAATATGTAGAGGTTGAACAACATATCCTGAACTAATAATTCAAGAAGAAATCAAAAGGAAAATAAAAATATGTATTGAGATAAACAAAAATGGAAGTGCAGCCTACTAGTACTTGGTGGATAAAACAAAAGCCTTTCTAAGAGGGAAATCTGTAGCAATGAATGCCTCTGATTTAGGAATCAAACAAGGAAAAGAAAAAAAAAAAAAAAAGTAAGCCCAGAGTTAAGATGAGAAGGAAGTGATAAATGGGACAGCTATAAGTGAGGTAGAGATTAGGGAAAAATGAAATAAATTGCTTACTTTGCTTTTTCCTTGGCTTTATTGAGGTATAATTAACAAATAAAAATATATGAAAAATAACAATGTGCTGCCCCCAAATGGATGTTCTGTCTGTTAACATGGGTAAGTGTATACATATACACTCATCATAGATAGGTAGGTGGCTAGTGTAACTTTAATCTGGTTACTCTGGCAATGAGAATGCGCTTTCTTCATTAGTGGCGACGTGCGTCATGAACAAAAGCCAGCTCGTCCTGGCAGGAAGAGGCACAAGCGTGGACTTCCACCCATCTCTCCTCATGACTGTATCAAAGACACTGTGGCAGCAGAAGTATTCGATCATGTTTGGGAAAATGTGGTAGAAATACTGAAGAAACTAATTCGGCAGAACTGGGAAACTACACTGACAGGTACTTTTTTTGTAGAATTTGGCCTACTGAACATGAAAAAAAGGGAGACTCTTTCCTCCAGTTTTGGGCGTCCAACCCAGCCACTTCTTGCACATGACTAGAATGAGAAGAAAAAGTGGGCCGACCGCCAATATCCTCATGTGATCTGTAATCACTTCAAAATGGCATTATTGTTTGGGGGTTACAAGAATAATACATATGCAGTCTATAATCATAGAAATACACTGTGGTTTAAAAAATTGTCAAACTAATCTTTAGTCGTGACATTAAAAAAACTTTCATGACATCATTTGTAAAGTAAAATGTGAACAAAGCTAGCTAATTTGGTCATTATGTCATTTATCTTCATTTCACTTTATAAGATGTTCTCTAAACCACTAAAAATTCAAAAGAAAAAATTATGGAAATGTTGGTACTATATATCAGTAAGTAGTTTTAGGTTATCAATTGGTACAGTAATGGGCAATAATTGTGTTAATTTTGATACCATCTTTTCCAGCCAAAGAAATCAGTTTATTTTTTTTTTTTTTATAAAACTCCAAGAGTCATTATTCCTTATTTCATAACCTCAGTGTTACATATCAGTGCTATAAGTACTTAGCCAGTTGCTCTTGGGGGCACTCCACTCTGTACTACAATGTGTGTAATCAATGGTCTTAACATAAATCTGTGGTAATTTTAGAGCAAATATTCTCTTTGAAGAGTGAATTTTAAGAGTTTTCAGAACTTGGTGTTGTTACAATATTGATTTTTCCATTGACACAGAAGGAAAGAAACAGAAAGAAAAATTGAAAGCAGCTGAAACTAGGTCTCCTCACGTGCTCACCCCCCGCCTCAGCACGGAGCTGCCAAGCCTTCCCCCGTCCAGAAGTTCTGAAGCTCGCTGCGGGTCCCTGGCTTCGCAGCTGAACCCGCCGCAGGTAGAGGCACTTAATTTCTCTATCTCTTACTCCTTTAATCTTTATATCTCACTGCACCTCTCACCTTGTCAAGAGTCTTGTTCTACTCAATTCTACTCGCAAGCTTTTTGGGTATTTTTTAATAAGATTAAGGCGTTATGTTGTTTCATGATGTTTAGTAGAATCACTGCATGCTTTCACGGACACTCCTTTGAAATGTGGAGCTATTTTGCTAGAGGAAAAAAAAAATACTCTTCCCTAAAATGTTAGCCTATTTAAAGTTATAAATGGCTCCCTATCTTTCCATCTAAGTAACAGAAGAATCAGGGAATATTCATTTGGTTCATTGAACAGTTATGATTTGTAATGCACATACCATATTAGGTGCTTGGGTGTCCGGCACAGATCGACACAGAAAGAAAAACCCAAGACACCTTGCCTTCTTTTTAGAAGGGGAAGATCTCTCCTTATTGAGGTAGCACAACCGCTTATATAGTATAGCTAAGCCAATCATCAGCAGCCACATATAAGTATACAGCCAATCCCACTCTGTTGCCAGGCAGCCCCCTTATTCTATCCGGATCGACAGACAGGGCCCCCCCTACTTCCTGTTATTTCGAATATGTCAAGGCGGAACCCACAGAAAGCGCCAAGCCGTTACCCAGAGACCTTGAGCTGCTGCCTGCGGCGCTCCCAACACTTGGGGAAAATAATTCAGTTAAATATACAGTCCCTGACATGGTGGAAAATGATGGCACAGTTGGATGTAATATATTCTGTGAGGAATGTGTATGAAAGCATTATAGAACAATGAAATGATAACTCAACCCAATTAGAGGAGGGGAATTGATATTAGAGGTGAAATCAGAGAAGAAAAAGAAACATGAAGGAATGAGAACTTTTGTAGGTGAAAGCACTGAGTGGATCATTTCATGCCAAAGGCCTGGGTGAGGGAAGGATGAATGTGTTTGAGGACCAGAGATTTGAAGGAAGGTCTACAAGGTGGAAGGCCAGAACTAGAAGAGCACAGTGGTGGCAACAGTGGGACTGGAATCAGGAGCTTGTTCAGAGCATTATTCTGGATGTCTTGGTTTTTCCTAACTTAGTGTCCTTGTCTCTACAATGAAGATAACAATACAGTATCTCAGATATTATTATGAGGATCAAACCTTAGAAACATGTAAGAGTTATGAACATAGCATCTAGCATATTTTATGCACTAAGTACATTGTTCTTGAATTATGTCTTGATTCAAAGATGTACAGTAGTAGCAAATGAAGTTGATCCCCGGCATCCTGTGCTAGCCTCGGCCCGCGGGCACACTGAGAGAGTAGCTGAGATGGTAACTGAGACATGGCATGGTGGCGCACACCTGGAATCCCAGTGCTTGATAGGCTGAAAACAGAAGGATCATTACGGGTCCTATCTGTGTAGTGAGACCCTGCAGACCCTGTACTAAACAAAAACAACAAGAAAAGAAAGGGTCGGACTTATTCATGGAAGGGCGTCGGTGTGCTAGGGACTTTGACATTTAGGGTTCACATAGTGGATCTTGTGTGTAGAGCAGAGAAAAAGGATTAAACATGATTACTTATCTTAAGCTACATACTGTTCACAGTTTAGGGGACGTCAAGCCATAGCGTACACATGTAAACATCTACATACACACAGGTATACAGACACATGTGTATGAAGAGGAATTGTAGTTGGGAACTGACTGCTTAAAAAGTTGGCCTTTGCATATAGACTATAAATTTGGAGTCTGACATCACTACTTACTTTTTCTTAAAGCCTCAGTTTCAGTATCTATCCCATCTATGAGGTAGGAAGATGTAATGTAGCTCACAGTAGACATTTTTTTAAAGAATGTATTTGGTACAGAGTCTACAGAGTCTCACTATGTAGATCAGGCTCCTAGTGATTCTCCTGTTTTCAGCCTCCCAAGCACTGGAATTGCAGGTGAGTGCCACCATGCCCAATCTCAGTTGCTGTCTCAGTGCACCTGCGTGCAGAGCTGGCACTGCATGCTGGGGATTGAACCATGGTCCTTGCAGTTACGTAAGCAGGCACTTTAGTAACCTGAGCTAGATAGTATGGAGTAGGCATTCTTAAGTACTAGCTGGTATTGTAAGCAAATGCTCTATTATATATTATATTTTATAATTAGATGTCCTTTTTATCTTTTATTTTTACTTTTTAGTATAGCTAGTACAGGGTCTCACTACACAGTTCAAACTTTTAGTGATCCTTCTGTTTTCAGCCTCCCCAGCACTGGGATTACAGGACTGTGCTACCACGCCTGAACTCAGTGGCCTGCCCAGTGCACCGGGGGTCGGGGCTGGCAGGTCTGTGGTGCCTTGATGTCCTTTAAATCAGGAGTGCTGTACAATTGAGAGTAAAAATACCTCCTTGACAAACTAGAATACAACATAAACTGAGCCCTGAATTTAGGTCAGACTCATAAAATTCAAAAAAGTAAAGGGAGAAACAAAATATGCACCTAGCACAGAAGCAAATAAATGAAATATCTTCAAAAAATTGATTTCAATAACACCTGTAGGCTTGGCAAGCTTTCCTATGTATTAGAAGGGCTTTACAATGTCTGCCTGACATTTTTCTGCCCTAAAGGTAAAGCTGATCTGGGTGTGGTGGTGCCTCTCTGTAATCCTAGCACTTTGGGGGCTGGTGCTGCAGGGTCTCAAGTTCAAGGAGCTCAGCCTGCACCACTTAGAGATTTAGTGAGACCCTGTCTCAAAATACTCAAGTTGTTACCTGCTTATGGTGCTCTTTGCTCTCTCTAAATTGCTTTGTTAAGTTTAATGAAGTATTTCCTACCTTGTTTAATATGCAGCATGATGCTGGGGAGATGGCTCAGTAGAATAAGCACTTCCCTGGCAAGCACAAGGGCCTGAGTTCAATCCTGGGTCCCCCCAAAATATATATATATAGAGAGAGAGAGCATGAACCTTATAAAGTGAGGGGGATATGTGTAGAATATATTCCTTCTACTAAAATTTTCTGAGATTAGCCAGAATGTGCAATTTGTGTCCTCCTGATTCCTGACGTGCATCAGTAATTGAAATAGTGCCCAATATTTTCTCCTTTTATTTTTCTCAGATTCATCGCTTCTCTAACAATTTCTATAGTGACTTGAATGGGGTGATGACGATTCAAGCCAAGCCTCTTCAGCAGAGACCTACTTACCTTGCAGATAGAACACAGTACGTGCCAGACTCGTTTATCCCCTTCCCTAGGTTGGTAACATACTTGAGCCCTGAGCCCTGCAAAAACGTGTGACAGGGAAGATCCCATTGAACCTTGCGCTCCACATGGGTCTACACACGTTTCTGAGACGGTATGTGTAGAATAAAAGCAAATTCTTCTGATATCAGCTGCAAAATAATGACTGTTGTGTGTTAGGCTGGGAGCCATAAAAAACCAAAATACAGAATTCATAACCTGTGGGCTTTACTGTCTGATTGTCCACAGTAAGAAATGTAGATCTTTTTTTCATTTAGTGATTCTTTCACATAGAGCTGGAAGTGGTAATCATTCAACAAACATTCAGGGAAGCATCAGGCTCTGCTGTGGGTGCACTCTCTGCTCGCGCAGGACTTACATAACTGAATTTCCCTCCCGCAGGGGTGAGCGGGAGGACAGATCATCGGCAGGAGGCGCCAGTGCCCTTTCCTCTGCTCGCCACCGGCTGGGGCGGACCTCAGATGCAAGAGGACGGCAGATTCCGGCCAACAAAACAGCGATGCATAGGAAGCTGCCTGCTCTTATGTCAGATTCACTGAGAATAAAAACCCCCAATGTGTACAGTGATGAAGTTCTTAGGGGGACAAAACTGTAAGTCTTCTTATTCACTTTAATTCAGTAATGTTTTGGCTATCTTAAGATTGGCTATCTTAAGTCCTGTAAGACATGATAATATCAGAACTATGAACAGAAGTCAAAGATCACCTGTGTGTGTGTGTTAGTCACACATAAATATAAAAGTGATAGCTGTTGATAAATTTCCTACCAGTGTTGTCTAGGGTTTGTTTTTTCTTCTCTTTATCTTATCTTTGTCCTAACATTAGCATTAACTTGTGTGATGTAACACTTTTTCATATACTTTTTCTCTTAACACTATACCCTTCATATTTTTCATTGTATTAAGTATGTTCTAAGGTATGATCATTATGAGTGGAAAATGATATGTGTCTATGATCATTTAATAAATATGATTTATTTAGTAGTGCAGGTTTTCATTTTTTCTGTATTTCATTCATGATATACAGTGAATATCAACTTATGTCCCTTTGAATAAGGATGGCTTGAGCTTATTTCCTAGAGGTATAGTCCCAGAAGGAAAACTACTAGGTCAAGATTATGAATATATATATATATTTTCTTTTTTTTGGTGCCAAATATCGAACTCAGGACCTTGTACTTGCCAGACAGGTGTTTATGCTGTGGAGCTATCTCCCTGGTCCTGATTATGAATATATTTATGGTTTTGAAATACATTGCCGAAGTGCTTCCTTGAGTTATAGCTCTTCCACAGTACAGGCAGAGATTTCTTCCAGTAGCCTCATCTGTCTTACTGAAATGAAGTTTGTCCTTCTTAAACATTGAATTTGAAAGGCAGATTATGATCAGTAGCTTCCGGTTGACAGCTTCCTGGTAAGGTCTGCTCCTTTCTCTCTGTGGATCCCGATGTTCAGTTATGCTTCCTTGCATTTACAGGCAAACCAGTGTAGACCACATGTCTTCCCTTCCAATTCAAACTTCCCGGAGCCGGTTGCCCCCAATTGGCTCAGAACCTACAGAGCAAAACCCAGCCCTTTCTGGATCCCACTCTGTATTGGTAAGAGAGGTATCATTTTAACTGTAACCATTTAGATAATTTAGTGGAAGACAAAAACATCTTTGGGCTTCTCAGACAAGTCAGTAACTTAGTAACATAGATCTGATTAGTTGTATTCTGTCTTCATAATCTGTTTCCGGGAAGTAAATGATTTATAAGAATTTATAGGAGTGAGAGGATTCATTCACCACTTTGTGAAACAAAAATGAGGCCTGAATGGAATCAGAAAGCACAAGTGTTGAGGAAGTATGTTATGGTCAGGACAGTGTAGTGATGACAAGAGGGTAGAGATTAGTTTTGATCCAAGGAAGAGTGGTCTCTGAATCCTGTCATGCAAACTGTGGTGTGGTACGAATTCCTTTAATGTCCCTGAGCCTTAGTTTTCTAAGGGTGAAAGGAGGGTAGAGCAGTGGGAAAAATAGAATGAATCAAAATATATCATGTACAGGTACAAATTCCCTGTGATGAATGTGATAATTACGTACATCAAAAATATACCAATAAGCTTAATTAAAAATAAAAGCCAAATAGGTTTTACAATGCAAGGGAGTGAGGGAGGGAGAGAAAGAGAGAGAGAGAGAGAGAGAGAGAGAGAGAGAGAGAGAGAGAGAGAGAGAGAGAGAGAGAGAGAAAGAGAGAGAGAGAGAATGTAGAAGGGAAGGAGGAAAGGAAAAGGAGAAGGAAAGGGAGAGGGGGAGGGAGAGGGAGGCAAAAAAAGTCCCAACTCAGCCAAGCCTGTGTTTCAGTGCCAAGTTGTGTGACAGTGTACAAATACAGATCTGCCTGTTCCTTTACCTCAGAGCTGTTCTCTAGGGCACTGCAG
Source organism: Ctenomys sociabilis (assembly GCA_004027165.1). Classification (NCBI taxonomy): domain Eukaryota; kingdom Metazoa; phylum Chordata; class Mammalia; order Rodentia; family Ctenomyidae; genus Ctenomys; species Ctenomys sociabilis. The sequence goes on along the minus strand of PVKA01004190.1, from coordinate 34,587 downwards.
TGTAATATAGGCCCAGAAGGCAAGAGTGTAGTGCTCATACAAGTCCCCTTAGGATGAAATTTAAAAAAGGAGGTAAATGTCAAATAAATAAGTCTGATGCTTCAGAATTACATTTCAGAGTTACAAATTCAGAATTACATTTCTCTTGTAATTTATTAAGAATTTGATGTTAAGTCTTTTTAAGCTTTTTTATTAGTATATATTTACCATACATATCAATCACATCTGTCATAGTAAATTTAAAACCACAGGTACAAATGGTTAATAATTTACTATGATCTCTGTTTATTTATTGTCTTGGTACCACTTTTACATGATTTAATAAAACAATTATATAATTTTGACATAACTATTTATCTTTAGTAGTCTATATACTTAGCAATGTCTAAATTAAATTTCTAAATCAGCATGCCAGTGAATGAATGAGTGACTTACTGAAGCATCTGTAGATTGTCTGATGCATGCTCTTCACTCAGCACAGAGGAAGGCATCCTCAAAGTCGGGTGTCAAGCGCCGTGCCTGAATGCATGGAGCAATCACCCCTTCGAGAAAGAACCATCGCCCTGGAACAGCATTCTAGGCCCAGCACAACTCACACCTTCCGGGTTGGTCCTCTGTGCCTCATAAGTTTAAGTTTTAAAACAATTTTTTAAAAAATAAAGCTCATCCACCATTTTCTTTTCCTCCTAACAGTTGGATACACCTCGCAAAGGTTCCCTGACCCTGATGGAATTTGCCCATCACACGTGGACAGGTCAGAGCATTTTGACAGGTCAGATTTTGCCACCTATCAAGATGATAGTGTAATATTTTGAGTTTTAAAGAGTGAAACTGAAGATTACCTAAGCTGATTAGTCTATTGTGACCAGGTGGGAGGAGACAGTAAACATCTGTGGGCTGTGGCCTCATAGCAGAAACTCCATCAAGAGCAAGCTTGTATAGATGGGAGCTTTACTGCTGCAGGGTCAAATGGATGGGGAGAAGGTCCAAATGCACATCATTAGCTCAGAACTCTGGTGTCCGAAGAGAGAGGCAGACACAGTGACAGAGACAGAGGCTGACACAGAGAGAGACAGATACAGAGGGAGATAGGCAGAGAGATGCTGCCCGTGAAGGGATCACTGTCTATGCTCCAAGGTTTCTGTGCTTCTCTTCTGAAGGAAATTCTCATCCTAGATCACCTTTGAAAGTGTAATGAAGGACCACTTGTACAGAATAGTTAGGATGGATATCCAGCTGCTTTCTCTTAATCCAATGAGAAGAAAGATTTGTCCTAATAGTGTTTGGACAGGATATCATGTCTGCATCCTGTACTATAAATAACCACTAAGAAGACAACAGTATGCAATATAGTAATTATTGAAACGGTCCCACTAATCAGTTTTGAAACTATTTCATTGCTATTTGTTTCTCAGTAAAATTAATAAAACATTTTTAAAAAGAAAATGTAATGGTAAGATTGCATAAAAAACATTGTTTTGCTAATTATTTTATGGTGTAGTTTTAGAGACTGATACTTTGGTAGTACACATCTATGATCCCAGCCCTTTGGACAGAGAGGTCATGAAATCAAACTCACCCTGGGCAGTTAAGCAACTGAGCAAGAGCCTGTCTTAAAAAACAAAACAAAACAAACAAACAAACAAAAAAATCTCAGGGATGTAGTCCGTTGCAAAGACTGTGTTCAATTTCTATTACTGGAAAAATAATAATTGAGTAAATCTGTATGTAAAGATATACACACATATGTGATTTAAAGAATAACATTATTAGAGTGTGAATACAGACCAGTGGTGTTTTCATTTTTAAGCTGGTAGCAATTGTTTTTATTCCCTGAAGGTATCCACATAATCACAAGGTGTGCTGCTCCGGAACCTGGCAGCAGGCCTCTACCTGAGGCTGTCACCTGGCAGCTGCTCATTCTTAGGAGTGGCCTAACCTGTCTTGGTCTGAGTTTTTTTCTTCTAACAGGCTACATGGACCAAATAATCACTGAACAATCTATGAAATGGGGCTAGTGAGATAACAGGCATATACTGTCTTGCCATTTATATTAGAGATAACCCAAATGTCAAGAATAATGTCTTCTTTGAAGGACGGTTTTTAATATCTTATTATCCAAAAAATAAATTAAATAAATTTTAAGCATTATATAACTCGGATTCATTGCTGCATATGCCTGTGTATAATTCTATAACACAGAGATGTCAGGGAGGCTTTAGCCTTTTAAATTTTTTCTTGTACCCTAAAAGTTGTTGTCTGCTATACCTTTTTGTTGTTTTTTATGTTTCCTAGCAATATTAGCTATCATTCTTTGTGGTAACATTATTAAACGACCATGCTGCATTTCAAGTATTTAATCAGCATCATTTTATTTACACTATTATTATTATTATTATTATTATTATTATTATTATTATTATTATTAACTTTGTAGCAGGGATCAAACTCAGGACCTTGCATTTTCCAGGCAGGGACTTAGACCACTAAGCTGTTTCCCTGGCCCTCAACATCATTTTAATATAAGTACCACACACTCACTGATTGTACCACTGGAGTTTCATCATCATTTTAGATGACCAGAGGAAAGTAGACACCAAAGGTTCATAAGTAAATTGTGCTGATGGAGCCTCACTCTCTGTGTCTTGCAAGTTCTGAGTTAATGAGGTGGAGATTCAGATCTTCAGGTTGGGGCTCAGGCTAAGTAGGAAGCACTTTCTTAATATGTGTGAGGCCTGGGTTTTAGCCCCAACACAGCCGAAAGAAAGAAACCAAGACAGAGAATGAAAAGAATGACTTGGTCTGTGCCTCAAGAAGCATTCAATGCTATGGGGAAGATGGAATGGGCTGTGAGAGTAGTGACTTAGAGGAACCACCACCCACAATCTTTTGTTAGTAGAAGGAACAGAGTGGGCTCCAGGGATCACGGGTGTAAGACGGAAGTGAAAACAGACAACTGAGCATTGGAGCATGGGCAGTAACTGTGTTCTTTAAAGAGGGAACCATAGGAAAGCTGAAGTTGGCTTTTGTGATGTTGACTACAGCATGCCAGGTGGAGATGTCTGGTGGGTTTTTCTGCATATGACAGCTGAAATAAGAAAGAGAAACTAACACCCCAGTCTTCCATGAAATACTAAGTCAGCTTATTCTCTTATCAATCTTGTTCTCTTATCATAACTTTGAGATAGCTATTACCATCGATGGTCAGAGGCATTTTTTTTTTAAATAACATTACAAAAGATGCATTCTCCTATTTTTTATTTTCTCTAAGATGCAAGCACATGTTGGCCTTATTCCCTTTGCTTCAAGGTCAAGAAGCACTTGGAGCTATAAACTTATCAACTTCTCTTTTGTTTTGTGTTGGAAATAAAAAAGCAGGTCCTGGATAGAGAAACTCTCCGGTAGTGGGATAGGTCTCGGAGGCCAGGTGGGGTGACTGCTCCTATGAAAAGGGGAGCTTCCCAAGCTTCCTGCCAAACGTCACAAACCTCAGGGCTCGGTCTTGGGCCCGATCTTGTACCCTAGCAGGGAGAACACATGGCTGGTCGTAAGCCTGGTTGTGGAGTGCACTTTGCCTTTTTCCTAGGACTCCAAATGACTATGTCTGCATAGGACTCTTTCCTACTTTGTGCAAAACTGACATCAAAATAAAATATTTTCTTCTGTTTCAAAAGTAGCACCTACACGGAATGCATAATACAATTCTCTTGAAAAGTTGATTGTTTACTGAGAATTACTTCTTTGGTTTGTGTTTCAGGCTCACAGAACCTCCCTAAATCTTTTCAGAGGACAACTTTGGCTTCAAGAAAAAGGTTTCAAGTGGCATCTTGATATTTCTTTACCAGAGCTTTGCATTTACTGGAGCATTCTCAACTTCAGTGTATCACTTCCCACTTGAAAAAGTGAAAAACAAGTATTATACTATTTATCTGCTTGTCTGACAGTCTGAGATATTAGAACACTTGGGAGAAATGCTAGAAGGCAACATAATTTTGAACACTTTGCCTTGCACAGAGAATAAAGGTGAAATTCAGTAAACTTTGGTGAAAGCAATCATGACGTTTCTCAGGCTTTACTAAGAAGATACAGTGGATTTAAATTCTCTCTCTTTATCAATTATCCACACAGTGTGTACATGTACCCATACACTAAAAATATGTAAGAATATATTATCAAGGAGTACTCACTGCATTTTGTAAGTTTATACTTCAACTTTGGCCTAATTCTTTTAATAATTTTATCAAAACCCTAGGCAAGGATATCACTTTTTTTTCTAGAAGAGTAAAGTTATATTTGAGGTAATTTATTTGAAAACCATTCTAATTGCTCTGGTCATTATGCTGACTTTCTTATGTGTTTGTTAAAAAGTGTTTGAGTTATGAACCACTTTGAGAAATGTCAGTGGCTAATTCCCCTAAGCCAGCATTTAGATTTTTTATTACTACGTGGTTGCATTACATCACTATTACTTTAAAGTGGGGAGTTGGTATGTGTACATAACTGTTATTTATTGATTTTTAAAGCTGAAGATAAATGTCATTAAAATCTGTTGCACATGGTTTCATCTTTATTGTTGCAATGGAGGTTTCCATCTGGATGGAAATCTTTGCAGAAGCACTGTCCTTCTATCGTCACAGCCTAGAATGAGATCCCTTCACATCTGTTTCTTGAAATAGCAGCTACCTTCACTCCTTCCTGGGTGAGCCTATTCAGGGAAAGCTTCTGTGTCTGACACTGCATAGAAAATGGAGTTGGAGGGTATAAAGGTGAAATATCAGTTGAACATAAGGCTCTTTATAGCAGTACAAGTTTTTAGATTTATTTTGATATTCTCACATCTTGAATCAGCATAATTTCACATATTCAAACTTTGCCCAATTTCCATCAATCTGAATTAAAAAATATATGCATATATATATATATATATATATATATATATATATATATATATGATATAAATATATAATAAGTTAGTCTCAGATCCATTTCTAGCTGTAAGGACAGGGGCATACTGTTCGTATGCAGATGCCTGGAAATGAAAAAGTGTGCTGAGACTATAATTAGCGCTGTCCTCCATCATAGTGACAAAAACCAAATGAGCCTGTGGTCTGCCTGCACTGGGTGCTTTCTCCTCTCCATTCTCCATAGCAGTGGATCCTGTTTGGTGGTGGAAATGCTCAGACCTCTGTTTGAATCCCTGCAAAGCCTAAACTCGAGGAAATATGACCAGCACTCAGTCATCCACATCAAGTGAATCCAAGCTGTTGGGGAACATTTAAAATTAGTCCTCAACATTAGCAATAGAAGCTTTTAAGAGAACATATGAATCTATAGAGCAGTTTTCTGAGTTGAGTAATTTCTAAGTAGGTGAGTTATCCGCAGGGCCTGCACCTTGGACGCCTGGTCAGTTGCTTCCTGGTCTATCACTGCTGATAAAAGAACTGTGCCCTCTGCTCCTCCCCACTGTTCAGGCCACTGCGCAGTCTGCAGGCACCATCTGGCTGCGTTCCCACTCAGCCCAGACTTCAAAGAGGGATAGCTGGAGACATGCGCTGGGAGCAGATCTGCGCAGATGCCTGAACGCGTCTGATGATTGCTTTACTTTGCCTGGATTCAGAGGTTGCATTTAACAACTTACACAGTGACCAAAAAAAAAAAAAAAAAAAAAAAAAAAATCCTGGAAAATAGAGGCAGGTACAAAGATCTTGAATTTTACCTTGTAAACATTTTGATTGGAAGATAAAATATGATAGATTTCACCAGGCCTTGGCTGTCTTAACTGACTCCAGAAGTGACCTCACAGCCTTTATTTTTTTAACTTTTGCTAATTTTTTATTTATATGTTCAATGAGACTTAGTGTTACTAAATAATGCTATGTCAAAGATGGTGTGTTTTAAACTAATCATACAAAAATTGCCCTGTTTTCATGATAACCTACTTTGATAGATGAGCTGTGTTTCAGAATTTGTGTTAATTTTGAAAAGAAATTTAATTAATTCTTATATCAAATTTTATATTCACGTTAGTGGTGACATTCATTAAAATACTTTTTAATTTTTCCAAAACCAAAGAAGAAATGAAAAAATTTTAAAATAATCATCTATAAAAATATAAAATATAGAAAAACTGCTAGACTTTCTAAGCAGTATAAGAGGAAGTATCCATATTCATGTTATTCTGAACTAGAATGATGTTCTTTATGAATTGAGAGATACATTTTTATAATATCATATATCATTTGGCTAAATTTTATATTGTCATTGTTTTCTTATAACTTCAGCTCTTTGTTCAGGATTCTTATTTTTTAATAAAATATAAAAATGCTCAAAGTTTTCAAAAATTCACCACATTTGTAAAAGTATCTTTACCATCTCAGTTTGTACATAATTCATACAATTTCTCTGTTTTTTTTCAATTTCTAATACATAGGCATTCATTCAATTATTTCTGATTGCATAGCATATGTTTCCTGTGAATTCAAAATACATATTGGCTCCGTAGAATAAGCGCTTCCCTGACAAGTGCAAGGGCCTGAGTTCCATCCCTGGTTCTGCCAGAAAAACAAACAAACAGAAAAAAGAACAAAATACATAGGCTTGTGTGTTTGTAAAGGCTATGTCTACTCTATTGTAATATTTGTTTCAGATGATGTTTTTACAATGATAATCACCATGGCCTTATTATCATTTCAGATAATTATTAATATTTTTAATGTAAAATGTTCTTAGCATTGAACAGAAAAAAAGACAATTTTCCTCTGAAAGAATTTAGATTCTAGTGGAACAGGTAGGTCCTGAACAAATAAATACATAATATGAGATAAGTTAGTAATAAGTGTTCTGAAGAATCAAAACAAGGCAAAGTGACAGAGTACAGTTATGTGTGGTACAGGCAGGGAAAGCTAGATTGCAGATGTAAGCAAAGACTCCTGGGTTAAAAAAAAAGACATTATGTGAATATAGAGAAGAATAATTCCAGGTTGAAGACAAGACAAACATGCCTAAAACAGAATCCATAGTTGGAATGCTTAAGGAATAGCAAAGTGGCCAGGCAAGATGAATAATAGAAAACGGGATTAGGGAGCCAGAAGCTGAGAGATTAAGTCAGATTTTGACACTAGGAAATGGGCAGCATTTTGAAATAAGCTATCAAAGCTTTGAACATATGGTGATAGAATTTTACAGGAGATCATCATTCATATTTCAAGTGAGGTGGATGGGTAGGTTGGAGAAATCAAGATTTTATTTTTCAGTTTTATTTATTTATTTATGGGCAGGACTGGGCATTGAATTCAGGCCCTTGTGCTTGCCAGAGAAGTGCTTATTCCACTGAGCCATGTCCCTGGCCCCTAAATCAAAATTTTAGGTGTTTTGGAATCTGAGATCATGATACTCATACAGTATGGAATGTAGCTACATAATGAAGAATAGCAAAGGCTTTTGATTGTCACCTGGAAATGGTGTTCTCATTACTGTAATTACTAAGAGTATGAGTGCAAGTTGGAGAGAATGTTGGGATGTGTCATAACTAAGACACAAGCTCCATAGCTGGATGGAGGGGTTGAAGTAATTGGACATTTGCAGCTGTGGTAGGAGAGGAAGTGTAGACAGTAGGCATAACTTTGAAAATTATCAGCATGTTCAGATGTGCTTAAACTCATAGCAGGTTTGAATCCTGCTCCTCCTACTATTAATTGAAAATATCCTAGGTCAAAAAATGAAAATATCCTAGGACTTAACCTACCAAACATCATCACTTAACAGCCTACCTTGGACAGTCTCAGAATTAATTCACAGTTGGGCAAAATCACCTTACATACAGCCTATCTTATAATAAACTGCTGGTTATCTCATGAAATGTACTAAAAATATCTAAAAAATGCTTAGATATCTGTATACCACAGTACACCATAGGGTATCAGTTATTTTCCCTCAGGACCAAATGGACACTAGAGCTGCAGTTTGCTGCTGCTGCTGCCCAGTATCACAAGATTATTGAGTGGTGAATCACTAGGCGCCCTAAAAAGTCAAAATTTAAACTGGTAATGTAGTTCCTGCTGAATATGTATTGATTTTGTACCATCATAAGGTTAAAAATTCATGCCAAGCCACGACCAGACAAGTATCATCTATGTTGTCTGCTATAGATTTATTTAAACGTGAAATGGTTAAGACAGCCAAGAGAGAAGAAAAGTGGAGGAATAGAAAAATGAGCCTTTGGCATTTAAAAATCCACAGGTCTTGGATGTGAAGAAAAACCAAAAAAGCACTCTGAGAATGATCAGCTGTAAAGGAAGATATAAAATCAAGATAATGCAGAATTGCTGAGGTCAAAACAGGGAGGGTGTTCCTAGGAATATCAGGATTCAAATATAAGGAATGCGTTAAAAATCCCACAAATATAAGGAATGCTGTTGGGAAGTCAATTTAAATAGTCAAGTCAGAAAATTAAAAATATTTAGGCACATGGAAATTATTGGTGATTGCTATGGTTTTATAAATGTGTCCCCAGATTTGCTTGCATTTTAAATGTAATACTTAAAGTCATATGGCAGCGATATTTAGAGGCAGAGCCTTTAAGAGTTCATTAAGATTAGATGAGGTCATAATGGTGCAGCTAGGGCTTTATAAGTCATGGAAGAGAGACTTGAGCTGGTACCTGCCTTCTGTTTCATCATATAATATTCCCCCACCTCAGGACTCAGCAGAGAGCTGATCTTTGGTGGGCCTTCATCAGTGGTAGCCACTGAAATTTGGACTTTCCAGGCTCCAGAGCTGTGAGCTAAATTAGTGCCTGCCTATCCTTTATAAATTGACCTAATGTGTAGTAGCAAGGTATAGCAATAAAAAATGGACTAAGAGGCTGGGGCATAGCTTGGGGGTCCAAGCACCTGCCTGGCAAGTACAAGGACCCGGCCTCAGTGACGCAGTACCACGTGTGGTCCCAGCCCCAGAGCCCTCAGTGCGCTCTGCCGGCTGCTGCAACCAGGTGTGGTGATGCTGGCTTGTAGGCCCAGTGCTGGGAAGGCTGAGACAGGAGGATCAGTGCGAGTCCAAGCTGCATATTGGTCCTGTATTAAATACGTAAAATATATTTTTAAAAAATGGACCAAGAAAATGACCTTGACAAAGTGATGTACTTAGTGGAATAAACAAGAAAGCCTGCTTGTAGGAGGTAGAAGAGAGAATAATGAAAGAGTAATGTAATGGTCAAGACTTTGAGAAAGCCAGTCCCTCCCCTGAGGATTATAAAAGCTGGAAATGGACAAGGAGCAGCTATGAGGAAGCACAGACAGACAGACAGACACCCAAAGGCATCCCGGAGAAGCAAATTGGTAGACACAACGAAGTGACCTTCACGCTTCTTTCCTGTTGTTTTTGGTACTTACCAAAGTATTTCAGATAAAGAGCATATAGTACATAGAGGAAAGAAAAGAACATGCTATTGGGGAACCTGTGGCAGACTCAGGGGCGGCATGAAGGAAGGGTCTTGGGAAGTTCCTCAGACTATAAGCTGACAACCTTCAAGACAGCACTGTAGGAGGAAGGGCACACTCAGACAAGTTCTCAGGTCACCTGTAGCGAGGCCTAGGATCAGTGCAGTCCCTGGGTCTATGTTTACATTTTATCTACTTATCAGAAAAAAATTATCTGAAAAAATATAACATCATCCAGCTTCTATAACTTTTCATATGCTGTGTACAGTATTCAACCCAAAATTAATAGCACCCAAAGTAGGACCAAATTGATGAAGTCAACAAGGTAAGACAGCTTAGAACAAGTTGGAATACTTCCAACTTACAATCAAAGAAAGTGATGAAAGGCAATTCCAAAAGAAAACAAGGTCTAAGAAGCAATCAATTTGAATGTCTAAAACTGAATAACAATTGATTTACAAATTTAATAGAAATGTTTAACAACATATTAGACATAACAGACAAGAGTTATGAAAAATGAGGGAACAATAACTAGTTTGAAACATAGGGAAAAAAGGTTTCCTAAAAAGATTGTGAGACCATGTAGAAAAGCTATAACACAACATACCTATAACTGTAATCACTTAAAATGAAAGAGAATGGGGAAAACACACCACTGAAAGAGAAGTTATCAACTAATTTTCCAAAATCGATAGTAGACATCAATCTAAGAAGTGGTAGAAAAAATAAGACAATATAAAGAAATCTGTATTTGGGCACATCTCAATAAAACTGCTGAAAACCCGAAGTGAAAAAAAAAACATATGAAAACAGCAGTCAAAGAGAAAAAAACACTTTACCTTCAAAGGAACAATTATAAGACCAGAATCTGATTTTTTTCCAGTGGAGACAGAAACTGAAAAACAATGGGGAATCAACTTTCTGCTGAAGTTACTGCCAACTCAGAATGTGATGCACAGTGAATGTATACATCAGCATGAAGGCAGAATAACAACGTTCTTAAGCCAAAACAGAATTTAATCAGCAGCAAATCTTCATTAAAAAAATCCTAAAACACGGGGCTGGTGAGATAGCTCAGCAGTCTAAAGTGCCTATTTAGGAAAGCTTAGGCAGGTGCAGGGGACCTCCGATCATCGCGGGCACCACATGCAGCACTAGCCCTGCAGTTAAGCTTATTTATATATATAAACAAGATCTTCACTTGGAAGAAATATTATGTCCGAAGGAAGCCCAATCATAAGAAGGAAATAATAAACCTCATAATGGGCAAATCTGTGTGAATACATAAAATAATGCTTTTTGCATAAGATAATTAAATGAAATATAGAGTTTAACATATATCTGTGAATGAAATACTATAATACTAGCATAAAGACAGGAAGGACTTAACAGTTGTTAAAGTGTTACGAATTTCTTACATTATTTGGTAGTAGTTTATTTATTTATTTATTTGTTTGTTTATTTATTTATTTTTTGAGACAGAGTTTCACTTTTCAATTCAGACTGGTGTTGAACTCACTTATGTAGCCCAGGCTGACCTCAAACTCACAGCAATCCTCCTACCTCAGCTTTCCCAGTTCTGGGACTATCAGCAAGTGCCACTACTTCTGGCTATTTAGTAGTATTTTAAGGTAGAATTTATAAGAAACAATACACAGAGAAATCCTTAGAGTAATTATTGGAATACTAACCATATGTTTCATGGATAACCTAATGAAGTGAGCCAATGAAAATATAAATAATACATTTGACCTAAAAAGAAGTCAGTAACATTCCTGGCGGATATTCAGAGGTACAACACTGTGCCCAAGGCCGTCCTCTGACAAACTGTTCCCACAAATCTGTACTCTCCCAGCCATCTGGCTGTGGTTTCATCTGAAACTTTAGTACCCCAAGCAGTATAAGAGTACTTGTTTGCTAACAAGGATAGACAAATGACTAAGTGAGCCAAGGCATGAGGCTGTGATGTGCATTGCCCACCCCTTACATGTACGGTATCCATTCTTTCTCACTTACAAACTGGCTCCAAAATCTCTTAGAGCCTGGCAGTTCCCATCTCTAAAGTTTGCTCCCTGTGCTCAGTATCTGCCATGGCTCCCTGTCAGTGACCTTGTGACTCAAGAAGGAATAGAGTGGCCTCAGGGTCCTGACACCCTTTACTCCGCTTGGAGCATTGCTTAGCCCAGGGCCTTGGCTGCTGGTGCCTGGAGGACAGTCTCTTTTCCAATAAGGAGGGGAAAGGTTATAAGTCATAAATCTTGTTCTGTCCATAGAGACTAGCACAGACAGGTACAGGTGTGTCTTACTTTTTTTTTTTTTTTTATAGCTGTGATTGATCTTCTAGCTTACTCTCCAGCCTTTCAGAAGGAGGAAGCATAAAGCCCACAAGATATACTTTATCTTGGTTAATTTTTATTGGTAAGACAAAATACCCAACACTCAAAATTATTGAGTTTGTGGTTTGTGTGAAGTTTTCGTCTTTTGTGAGAAGTAATCCGCTGTCTCCAAGACAGAGTGGCATGGCACAGGGGCAACAGTTCAAGTTGGCAGAAGACAGCAAAAGCAAGAAGAGCAGAGGGGGGAGTGGAACAAACCTCTTTTCTTCCCTCATATAGGATGCAGGCTCTCTTCTTTTACACTCACACTATTTCCTGCCCTTCTCTCGCTCAGGATGTTTACCAAGCAAAGACCCTGAGCTCCTGCTAAGTGGCTTAATTAACCTTCCCAAACTCTCAAGTTGACACAAAGTATTAACCAATTAAATACTTTCATATTTCAAGGCTAAGAATGAAAATCAAGGCCCTGCGCATGCTAGACAAGACCCTGTCATTGAGTTGCACCCCCAGCCAATATATTTATTTTTAAAAATATTCTTAAAGTGACTGACAGTGCAGAAATGAGCAAAATAGAGTGTGAACCCCTCTCCATCCCCACTCCATAGAGCTGAATAGTATTTTTCTTTCAAATAGTCACCGTCAATGTAAAGAAAGTAATGTTTATTCGTTTACTCCCAGAGACTACATCATCTTGCATACTCTACCACTGTTTTGCTGTGTTTTCCTAACTTTTTTTTTTTTTTTTTTTTTTTTGTATGGGGGATTGAACTCAGGACCCTGAGCTTGCCAGGCAGGTGCTTATTCTACTGAGCTATCTCCTTGGCCCCTTAACTTGTCTTTTATGGAATATCTCATTAATCTCTCCCTATGTAAGCATATATGGAGGAAAAGGAGTTAGATAAAAAACATAGTTCGCTATGTTTTTCGAAAAGCCCTACAAACAATTTGTACAATATCTTCAAGAAAATCTGTACGGTTAAGCAAAATAAACTCCAAGACATTCTTGCATCTCATCTCCCTTGTCACTTTGCGCTTAGGGATCAGCTCTTAAGGGAGGGACCAAACCCTTGCTGAGAATTATCAGGGACAAGAAAGGGAACCAATCGGGACTGAGCACTTCCATTCTGCTTGGGGAGCAGTCCTGGGGAGCTTCGTCCTGCTCAGGGTCACACTTTGCCTCACTCCTACTCTAACTTCATTTCAAATGCACTCCGTAGCTGCTGCTCCCTATCAAATTCTCTTTTCCTGGTGTCGCCTGTGCACCTCCACCCCAAGCTCTACCCTCCCGTTTTCTCCTAGGCTCGGCTTCCCTTGGTTTGGAGGCTGGTTTAGAAATATCTGTTTCTCGGAGCCATGCACTCCCCACGGTGTCTATCAGCTGACACAAACCTACAGGCGGTTGGCCAAAGGTCGTGTTCCTAAGGCTCCAAGGTCGCTGCTCTGTGTCAGCCCAGGGTCCAGGAGAGCAGCTTAGGTTGCTCAAGGAACTCGGGAGTTTAGAACTCCCAAAGCTGCGTTTCAATACACAAAGTTTTTTATTTCGCTTTAAAAACAAACTGCTCACAAAAACCAAAATCTTCCACACTCAGCTACGTGATCTCTTAATCCCAAACTCAGTCCATCCTGGCTGGCCGGCTGCAAGGCGCCCGAGTGGTACGAGGTGAATTCGATCTACAGACAACCTGGCTTCTCCCCACTCCTCCCCAAGCGCCTCCCCAAGTAACCCACAGAGACCGCTGGGGCCGTAGCTCTGGGCTTGCACCACCGCAGGCCTCCGCGCGGCGGGCCTGCGTACCCCGGAGACCCAAGGTGGCGGCAGTGCCCGCCTCCCTCCCCGAAGCTCCGCCCCACCCCCGCCCCAGGCTGACTTCGCTGCGCTCCCTCACTGTGCCACCCGGGCGAGGGGCCTGCCACCGGCAGGATGGAGCTCTGGCTGGGGCTGGTCACGCAAAAGCTGTTCCTCTGGGGCGCGGCGAGCGCCGTCTCCCTGGCCGGCGCCACGCTGCTGCTCAGCATCCTGCAGATGTTGGCCAGCTATGCGCGGAAGTGGCAGCAGATGAAGCCCATCCCCTCGGTGGCCCGCGCCTACCCCCTGGTGGGACACGCGCTGCTGATGAAGCCCAACTCCACAGGTAAGGGGCTGGGGGCCCGGTGGGCTCCGAGCCGCAGCGCTCCAGCAGGACTTCCTGGAGCCACTCTGGGGCTCGCAGTCCGCTCCAGGCTCTCAAAGCCCCAGACCTTCAGTTTACAGCTGCCAGAACTCCGGGACTGGAGGCGTTCGCTGCGACATTTGTCATCCGCTACCTTGGCTTCTCAGGTTTCCTCTGGAGACCGCGCCCCACCATCCAGCACCTAACCTTCCGTTGTGTACAGCACGAAATACAGCGTTTATAAAGTTGTCGCCTCCAGCTTTTCCTGCTGTAGCTGTGCAGATCTCAAAACCCTGTCTCTTCTTCAGGTTTGGCTTGTAAAAGAAACTCTCCCGGTGACAACCCGCCCCCCCCCCTCCAAAGTTAGTGCCAGGCTCCTGTCACGCTCTGTAAAATAACGGGTTTTTCTGAGGTTTCACTCACCACTCTGACCCAGATCCCGCGTGACTTAACCACGACATACTTTCGTTTCTTCTAGGCTCTCATATTTTAACCTTTTAAAGGAGGTTTCATAATAGTAGTTGATAAACAGTTGTATTGAAAGGGCCTTTAAGCAAATTTTTATGGAAAGTTCATAAACCTTGTTCAGCACAGAATGATGTTTTAAAATGAAAATAATTTTTAAAAAAAGAGATGGACTTATGTTTTATTCATAGAAAATCATTTTAAATTAGAAAGCCCTCCAAAGTATATGGGGATTGTACTCTCCCATTAAGGATATCGAGCTACCCTGCCACACCTCATTTCCGTGGGCGCGTGGATTGGGAGGCCCAGAGCCAAAAACATTTATACAAAAACATTTTTCACTACACTCTGACCAAACTCAGTTTCTTATGAACAGTTGTCTTACAGGCTGCACATTACCTCCAGAGCTTGAAGGAATGTTTCATTTTCACTGTTTCCTGAAATAAAAATTGCACTGTCCTTTCAACATCATAAAAGATGAGGCCTGGTGAGAAAGGCTGACCAAACTGTTATCTGATAGAAGAAATCCTAGTAAATGTTTTTAACCAAATATCAATGACTAAATGGTACAAGTGTCCTCAAAGCACATTTATACATATGAAAATCACATTGATAAAAGTCATTTTGGTTAACACAAAAGGAGAACTAACCTTCCTTCAACTTGAAGACTTTATGATGTTAATAATTGTATAGAAATGTAGATTTAACCTGTCAGTCATAATCTCAAAATACATAATCTCAAATTCTATAATCTCAAATACTGAAATTCTGAAGGATCAAAATTCTAAGTATAAAATTCTCCAAATATTTAATATTTCAAATCCCAAATGCTGAAATCTTAAAAGCCAAAACATCAAAACAGACCAAACAAACAACAACAAAAAGAAAACCTCACTGCAAAAATGGGAGGATGGAAAGTCTAATTCTGAGGAAGAGATGAATATTCCTGATTACACAGAGAATAGTTGCATTTTGTTAACCAGAATGAATAGCTAGATATTATTTTCTGGGGGTCTGCTTTCAGTGGAGATTATTGTGTGAGTTTCAATGGATTTAAGTAAGGAAGATGCATCCTTCATGAGGGCACAGACCTTCCAATCTATGGTGGTTCAGAGGCAACAAATGCAGAAGGCAAATAGATTTCTGATAGCTGGGCACAATTTTTTCTTGGTGCTTTGAGCAGCAAACTCCTAGCTCACTAGCCTTCAGGACTAAGGCCAATGCTGGCCTCTGCCTCTTGGCTTACTATTCTATGAATTTCATCTTTATCACTTCCAATGCAATGAAAATTATACAATTCACAGAGATCTAATGCATTGTATGCCTTTTTTGGTACATTGTGACATGGCAAAAACTCACTAGCACAGTATTGCCCTTGTGCTAAGCACTATATGAATATAGAAGAACATTGAAACAGTGTCTTAAATGAAGATACATCATTTTCTTAACATATGCATCTGTGAAACATAAAATTTGTGAGCTCTCAGTCTTGTCCTGCTGTCTATGTTGTGATGATTCTCTGTGGTTTTTGACCAGCCTTTGCACATATCTTAGGGTGTTCATGATGGTATTCCACGTGCCAGCAGCTATAAAGTTGGGTGAACACAGTTGCCAACCACCCTGATAAGTGTTTATACATTCTGCTCTTTGATCCGTTTTTATGAGTATCATTTATCTGCTCATGGCTGTTAACTATACCTATGTGGCTGTTATTAATATATTGTTTTTAAATATTGGGAGACATATATCATTATTTTTATTTTTTTGTGCAAAATGGTTTATGAAGTATTCAATCATGTTTTTGTTTCTCAGATCTTTTAGAAATATAAATATATAAAGGAATTTTATATTTTTTTCAGAGCTCATTCCAGGTTTTTAATCTTATAATACTTAGCCTAGGGCTTTAGACATTCAATATTTTGATATTTTAGGATTTCACTATTTAGGACTATCTAGTGCATAGTAGTGTCTGTTAGGATTATGACCTAATTCTAGATTCTCCTTTCCAACTGTATTCATATAAAGTGATATATTGAAGGAATATTATAATACATTGAAAAGGGATTCCAAGAAATAAAATCTCTAATAAAGAGAGCAGTTTTAAAACAAACCATGAGCTGATTGTACTATTTAAAGTAGTACTTTGTGGAATGACTCAGAAAGTGTGTACAAGTAGTGTAACTCAGAACATGGACTGTGTCTTGGGGTAGCCTCGTTTCTGAGTCTGGTAGACTCAGAGAGTCATTCCACAAAGTCATTTCAGAAAACAATATTTTGGTATTTACAAAGTGACTTTTTATTATGTCAACAAGTACTAGGTTTTGCTGTTATGAAAGTTGGGCTTAGTTTCCAATTTTGTAACCAAGTACTGTATTTGGAAAGTTATTTAAAACTCTGTGAGTTAAGGGAGGTTTGGGTTTTTCCTTACCATTTTATTTGTAAAAGGAACTGTATTACAGAATTAAATTTTTAAGGCCTAAACTCCCACACCTAAGGAAATTTTCTACACTACTATCTGGAAATTGGCTAAACTAAGTCCATTAGCTGCCAGTCAGGCATTTACTGAAGCCCCGCTTTGCACCCATCGTTGAGCTCTGCAGAGTTGGGAATGAGACTATCCTGAGACACAGTCCATGTTCTGAGTTACACTGCTTCTACGCACAGGGCTGTAGCTTCCATTCTGGGTCAAAAGCCTGGAGTCTGGCTCAGTTTTCTCACCTATAGCATCGCATGCTGCTTCTGATGGCTTTTGCATCCCAACCTGGTGCTTCTCCAGTCCCCGGTGGGCCTAGCTGCGTCCCATGGTCACACAGCTCCAGTCACAGATTCAGACTTCCTAATTCTTTCCGATAGGCAGGATGAGACAGGCGGTATAATGTCAGGAAGTTACCTGTGTTGACACTGGCGATCTGATCCAGCTCTTTCCACAGCAGTTCCGGCAACCATCTTATCCACCAGACATTGCAGAGCCGTGTGTGCGACGGTTGAGGAGCCTTCTGGAGCCCAGGCGCCAGGTTTAGCTCTGCCACATGCGAGCTCTGCAACACAGGGCAATGGTGCTTTAGCAGTAGCCATGGGCACAGCAAGAAACTAATAATTATCCTATAATAACTAATATCATCGTGTTATGTTTGTGATACAAAATACTATCTTGGAATAATTTTAGATCTATAGGTAAGTTGCAAAAATAGTACAGAGTTCACCTGTGCCCTCCAGCCTCCTTTAATGACTCCTTGAAAAACTACATAATTAGTATTATCCATTTATCAAAATGAGACCATGAAATTTGTCAGTAGTATTAGTAAGCTTCCTCTCGTGATTGAACTTAAAATGAAACGCTTTCTCCTAGAATTCTTTCAACAGTTAATTACTTACACAGAAGAGTTCCGACACATGCCGCTGCTGAAAGTCTGGATTGGGCCAGTGCCGATGGTGGCCCTTTATCATGCAGAAACTGTGGAGGTGGGTATGTGGTAAGATAGATATTCACATGTACTTGATAGTGTGAGGATAAATGGGATAAAAGTGCCCTTCAGTTTCGTTTAGCTGAGAACAAAGAGTCTTCCATTAAATATTTTGGGTTATGTAGGTTCCATGTAGTCCTTTCTAGATGTGAGAATCCTGGGGAGACTAAAATTCTTCATGTATCGTTGTAAACTCTCAGTGCATTTGTTCTCCTTTTTTTTGGAAAGTCTCTAAAGGGAGGTACCTTTTTGAACCACAAATAGATTATTCCACAGGATTGCTACTTGGTATCACCAGACACAGTTATAAGATTCCAAAATGTGACAAATTTGATATGGTGTTTCCCTCACAGTGTTCAAGGTCTCATATGATAGCAGTGAAAAAAAATTGGTATTCTACATTGAGAGGGGAATGCTAATGTGATGCTGTTGACACAGTTGGCATTAAATCCCTGTTACTAATGTTGACATTAGTAATCAGAAAGTTTGTATGCCTTGTATTTAGTATTGTGCCACTGGGACAGTTATCTTGTGGTATGATGAGGAGAGGATTTGGGTTGGACTTGAGAAGTAAAAATGAAACAGAGCTTTTTTTAATTTACAAAATTAAAAACAGAATTCCTTAGTGGACAGCGATCGAGCAAGAATGCTTGGCTGCTGTGATAGCAATGTGGGAGTTTTCATCATACCATATCGCAGAACCCTATTTCAGGAAAGATAACGAGGAGAACCTGGCATAGGATTCTGGCAGCACCAGACCTCCTGAAGCTGGTTTGGTGTCTGTGCTCCACCTGAGATGCTCATCCTTTCTACTTAGCTGCAAATCTAGGCAGTTCCACCACATGCACTGTTTTCAGTGTTAGCTGTGTGCTAGACAAACACATATGCTGGTCTGGGCATCATGCTTGCTTTCAGACCATGGGCCCCTGAGTATCTCTAAATCAGTGTACTCCAAAATTCTCTCATGATTTGCATCTTCCTAGTGTGGTTCTCTCCAAGCTTCTCTACCTTCTTCTGTCCTCATTTAATATTTCCACTTGGCTCCTGATTTATAGCAACAATCAGAGAATTATCTTTTCTTCAATTGTATGTAATTCTTTTTTTTTTTTTTTTTTTTTTTTTTTTTTTTGTGGAACCAGGGAAAGAACTCAGGCCCTTGAGCTTGCCAAGCAAGCACTTATTTTACATTTTACTGAGCCACCTTCCTGGCCCCTGTACTTAATTCCTCAAACTAACTGCCAAGTATATGTTCAAACTCTGGTTAGAGTTCTTTAAGGTACAAGAATGAGCATGAACCTTAGAGAAAATAATGGTTTTGAAATATATATCGTTAACCAAATTTTTCTGTAATTGAAGTTATTGTGATGTTTGTATATGTCTCTTTTGTTTCCTCTACCTAAGGTAATTTTGACTAGTTCAAAGCAAATTGACAAATCCTATGTGTACAAGTTCATAGAGCCATGGCTTGGTTTAGGACTACTTACAAGGTAGGTCAGTGTAAATTTGTAAAGATGTCTCCTACTAGAAGTAGTTACTTCTGTGTGTAAATTGTTACTTAAGGAATTAATAAAAGATAGTTTCTCTGTGCTAAACTGATCTCAGGTAGGAGTAAAGAGGTTAGAAGGAGAGCTCTAACCAATTGTGAGTCTTTGATAAAAGAGATTGGGTGTCTGGTCATCTCCAGCCATGCTAGGCAATAGTGACTACCAGCAGTGCTCCAAGAAGAAGAGCCCTTGGTGTTCCAATGCAGGAAAGCAAAAGAGTAGCCAGAGCAGGGAAGTTTTCTGAAGCCAATGAATAGGCAGTCAGCCTTAGAGAACACTGAGCACAGTGACTTCAAAACTGACCAGGCATCCAAAGACAGGACTGCATCTTCTAAGAGAGGGCCCAGCAAGAGAAAAGCAGGATCCTTTTGAGGATTTTGGAAAATTCAGAAGCAGCAATAATGGAAGTACAGTCATGGAGCATGTGGACATCTGAGAAGTGAGGAAACTGGGGAAGGAAAGCCTTCTTAATTTTAGCGACTCAGAACTTATAAGTAGAGAGAAATTCTTAAATTTGTCTTCCTTTTGGATGTTCTTTTAGCTCTTAATATTATGGAGCAGTGCCTAAAACATCTCTATTTTGTAACTACCTGAGAATATTTTGTATATTTGCTATTCTGAGAAAAGCACTTGAGTATCTGCAGGCAAAGCAGTTTTACAGTTTTGTTGGCTTAGTTCTATTTGTACTTTATTTGTGTTGGATAAGAATCCTCTTATTGTGTAACTATGTATTGTATTTCTAGTACTGGAATGAAATGGCGCTCCAGGAGAAAAATGTTAACACCCACTTTCCATTTTACAATTCTGGAGGACTTCTTAGATGTCATGAATGAACAAGCAAATATATTGGTTAATAAGCTTGAAAAACATGTTAACCAAGAGGCATTTAACTGCTTTTTTTATATCACTCTTTGTGTCTTGGATATAATCTGTGGTAAGCCTGATTGATTTGTATATGAAGTCACAGCAAAAAAACCAAATAGCACAGGCAGGACATAACATTCCACTGGGAAGAGAAATGAGGAAAGGGGGCAGGACTTGGGATGCTTCACTTGGGTGTGACTGATAAGTTGGTCATTGAGAAACAGTGGCCACTTACAGGCCAAAGAGCAGAGCCCAGGAACTGGGACTGAAAGGGAAGGAAGAACTGGAGCGAGAAGGAAGGCAATCCCAAGAACCCAAGGGAGGAGTAGGAATTTACCTTTTCCAGTGTTTGCCGCTGTAACATAAGCAAAAGATAATGCATGAATTGAATGGTGCTTCTCCCCTGTACTTTATAGAAACAGCTATGGGGAAGAGTGTTGGTGCTCAAAGCAATGAGGATTCCAACTATGTCCGTGCAGTTTATAGGTAAACACAATTTTCCAGTTATTCCTTAAATTGTTGAGTTGGACTTTTAAAACTGATTGTTAATTATTTCTGTCCATGTTGTATCTTTGTATTATTTTTAAAGGAAACATTAAAACCAGTTAACCTCATACATTCAACATGTATTTGAGCAGTAGAGAAATGGTTATATGAATGATGTCCTGTTTGATTATGCAGATACTTAAAATTATTGCTTTTAAATATACTGATATTATTTTATGATATAAATTATGATAGTCACATTATGAAACCATTTAAAGAGATAAACATTGATTTTAGCGTATAAGAAAAAATTTGGGCCCGAGGAGATACCTCAGTAGAATAAGAGCTTGCTTGCCTGGCAAGCACAGCATCCTGAGTTCAATCCCTGGTACCACAAAAAAAAAAAGAAGAAAATTTTGTGGTGGAAAAATCCCAGAAGAAGCAATACTAATGTATTAACCTTTTTTCTGTGAGTGAATTTGTCTTTGTTGTTGCATTTTTGTATATGATATTTATTTTTCTTTCCCATATTTTGTGCATAGAGCAGGTATTATTTTTTGTAATTTAAATAGTTTTATTTAAAATTGCTAGGAGGCTTTGCCAGATAGCTCAGTTGTTGGGCTGGCCAAATAGCTCAGCAGATTAAAGCACTTGCAAGCAGGCCCAGAGGCCAGGGGTTAAATCTCGAGGCCTGCTAAATCAGCCCCGCCCCCGAGTGGTGCGCACCTATAATCCTAGCTCTTGGGAGGCTGTAAACAGGTGGATCATTACGAGTCTGATCTAGCAGTGAGACTCTGAACACCCTGTAGACTGTTCCCTAAAATACAGAAAAATATAATAAAATAAAACTGCTCACAATTATTCAGCTACTAAGAGGCAAAGCCAGGATTTGGTTTGATGTATCTCATTTTTGTTGCCTAGGCAACAAATAGGTGCTCAAGACCTATGCATTTTTAATGTAAAGAGAGATGTGTTTTTTTGTTTTGTTTTTGGTAGCAGAGATCACACTCAGGAGTTTGTGCTTGCCAAGCAGGCACTTATGCTATTAAGCTATCTCCCCATTCTTAAGTCTACTGTTCATTTCACTTCATGTTGACAAATATTGATTGGTCATCTGTAATATACCAATCATCATGCATGGGGCTAACTGATTTTATAGTGATACATAGAACATAATAGCATAGGAGCCACTTATTGGATCATTAAATATAAACTTAAGAATTATGAAACTTGCTTAGGAAGAAAATAACAGGTTGATGATAAACAAAACCAGGAATCAATTCTATACAGCCAGGTCACTGAAAAGCTGAGATCCTGAAGGAGACAGTCACACAAAAACTTTCCATTTCATCTCTGGGAATGAGAAGGACTTATTAGAGACCTCCATGGGCATGCTTTCATAGAAGAAGACATGTACTTCTTTGTCATTCCACAGAGGAGTGATCAGAAGAGTGGATCTTTAAAAGAGGCAGATTTCCTCTCAACTTTGCTACAAAAGACCTGGGCAGCTTTGGGGAGTTGAGAATTCACCTTAGATGAACAAGCATAGAGACCAGTTGCTATCTTTAATGTTTTGTAGTGGGTTTATCATTTTTCTAAAGAGTCCATTGTTTAAGATTCCTTGGTTGTGTAGCAGTCCATTCCTATATTGTTTGGCACTGAGTTTCAAACATTAATCAGCCTCGTTGGTATGTATTCCCTTCATTAAACCTAGGCAACAAATAGGTGCTCAAGACCTATGCATTTCTAATGTAAAGAGAGATGTGTTTTTATTTTATTACAGGATGAGTGATAAGATTTTTCGAAGAATGAAGATGCCCTGGCTTTGGCTTGACCTTTGGTACCTTATGTTTAAAGAAGGACGAGAACACAAAAGGGATCTAAAGATCCTACACACTTTTACCAAAAATGTAAGCCATTTTTCTCAAAGCAGTAAAATACATTAACAAAAGTTCATCATTGTATTCACTTGAAGTGTGTGATTCATTGGAAGCAAGTTCAGCCATTATCACTATTTCCATAAATTTGTGAACCCATGATTTTTTGTTTTATCTGTAGGTAACATAAGTGCATAAAGTCTATTCCCACAAAACAAAAGGTCAATTGATAGAAAAAAATAATGTAAAAGTGGCCTATACAATTACATTTAAGTTATGTGTTCAATTAATAATTAAGCACCCACTAAGTGCCCAACACTACAAACAAATAGCAATAAATAAAATATGTGTTCCCTGGCAAGTCCAAGGGCCTAGGTTCAATCCCCGGTTCCACCAAAAAAAAAAAAAAAAAAGTGACGTAATAAGATATGTGTAATCCCTCTCTACTTAATAGATTAGTCTAATAGGGGAAGTGATCCATAAACAAATTATAACAAAATGTGACGCTGGTCATGAACACTTCTTTGACAAGACAGGGTGCTGTGCAAAAGAATAAAAGAAAGAGATCTATGTCTAAGAATCTTCCAGAAAATATTTAGGAATGGCAGTAGTTCAAAAGCAGAAGACATTTAAAGCAGTACATATCTTAATTTAGAAAATAATGTTACTACTACTACTTTATTTCCAAATGAAAAATAAACAAGAGATAAGGATTTTTCTTTGAATATAGTACATCAATCTTGTGTTATATGTTTTTATGAAAAACACAAGATTTGCTTAAAAATACACATCAAATTGAAATTTCAATATGTTGAAAAAAATACCTATATTAATTCTCTACTGTAAGCCTTGATTAAAGTACATTGGAATTTATTCCTTATGGTCAGGAAATAGTAAGACAATAGCCAACAGATTTTATTTTATTTTATTTTAAAGAATACAAAATAGGTAATAGGAAAAAAAACAAACAAACAGCATTAGAAATGATACAAAATTTCCCTAAACAAAGTAATAGGAATTCAACAATGGCTGCTGTAGTACATGATGTTATCTTCATATTAGTTGTTTAGGTTACCAGATATAAATGTGCAAGATTTTTTTAAAGAAAAATAAATGACACAAAACAATAACAAAAAGAAATTCAAAAGAAAAAGATAATAAGAATAAAAAAATTAAGCCTTAACTGCTTTCAGAAGTCCAGCAGAGACTGGGGAAATACCTTGGCAGTGTAAGTGCCTGTCTGGCAAGTACAGGGACCAAGAGTCTATCCCCAATACTGCATATTATGCTAGACCCAGAACACCAGCCATGAAGTGTATAGGGAGACTCTGTACCAAATAAATAAATAAATTAATTAATTAATTAAAATTATTGTTAAAAATTTAAGGAGACTAGCAGAAATTGGCAATACAATTATCCAAGCTATCCTGCATAGATAGATAGATAGATAGATAGATAGATAGATAGATAGATAGATAGATAGATAGATAGATAGACAGATAGATATAGATATGAATATATCATTTTTCCTTTTGTCCTTTTCCTTATCCAAGTGTTTCTTCCCATTGAACAATTTTTTTTCCTTTCATAGTATCTATTATACCTTTCTGATTTTATTTACTCTTTCATCTTTTATTTACACTAGCAAGAAATGATGATGCTTGCACCTATGGACCTAATGTATTTCACTTGCCAAATAGTCTCCAGTTGCATCTACAAAAGCCTTGAAGTCATCCTTTTTATAGCTGAATAGTACTCCACCATGTAAAAATACTATATCTTTTTATCCATTTCTCAGTTGACGGGTGTTTGGGTTGTTTCAAAATTTAGATATGAAAAATTGTGCTGCTAAAAGCATGTATACACATATATTGCTATAGTAATTTTTCCCAATTCGTGGGTTTTCTTATTTATCTGTTGGTGATTTCTTTTGACGTGCAGAAACTTTTAAAAAACATGTAATTGTTAATTCTTTGAAGTAATTCCCATGCAGTTTAATTTTTGTTCATGAACTCTTGAACTCTTTACTCACCCTTATGTCCCTAAGATTTCCACATACTTTCTCTTCTGGAATATTTAAATATTTGACACATTTTAATTGTAGTCTTGTGCATGGTTATAGGCATGAGTCTATTTTAAGCCTTTGGCATATGGAAAGCCACTTTTTTCAGCACCATTTATTAAAAAGGCTATCTTTCTTCACTTGAAAGTGTCTGGCCCCTTTGTGAAAGATAAGGTGGCTGAGTGTGTTTGTATATGTGTCTGTATATTCCATTGATCCTAGGGTCTGGTTTTTTTTTTTTTTTTTTTTTTTTTTTTTTTTTTTTTTTTTTTTTTTTTTTTTTTTTTTTTTTTTTTTTTTTTTTTTTTTTTTTTTTTTTTTTTTTTTTTTTTTTTTTTTTTTTTTTTTTTTTTTTTTTTTTTTTTTTTTTTTTTTTTTTTTTTTTTTTTTTTTTTTTTTTTTTTTTTTTTTTTTTTTTTTTT
>PVKA01004189.1:0-101389 GCA_004027165.1 Ctenomys sociabilis | reverse complement strand
TCCGGGGAGGTGTTGGTGAGTGGGACCTGAGGTTTCAGGCCAGTCACTGGCTTGGAGGGGTTGGGGACAGGGATCCGCATAGCGCGTGTGGGAAGAAGCCAAAGGCTCTCCCTCAGACTCACCACCCTCTCACTGATCTGGGAAGCCTGGTGAGTCCTGTAAATTCGCTCTCGCTGGGAGAGCTTGGCGCGGGATCCAGGAGGCCGCTGGAGTCAGCCACTGTCTCAGGTTGGTCTCTGGGGCTGGGCAGGCGCGGACGGGATGGAGCAGGATGGTGGAGTCGTCCGCGCTGTCTCTGGCCGGTTCCAGGGGCTGGGCGGTGATAGGCGGGATGGAGCAGGATGGCAGAGTTGGCCGCGCTGTCTCTGGCTGGTCTCAGGGGCTGGGCGGGGGCGGGCGGGATGGAGCAGGACGGCCGAGTCGGCCGCGCTGTCTCTGGCTGGTCTCAGGGGCTGCTATTTTAGAAGTTTAAAGATTGGCATCCGTTTTTTTCTAGAATGTTTAATAGAATTTATCCAAGTAATCTGACACATGACTTTACAGTGGTAGAAAGTTTTGACTGTTGATTCAACTTGTTTACTCATTTATGTAAAGATTCTTGTTTCTTCCTGTTTCAGTTTTGTTAGCTTACACATTTCTAGGCATTTTTCCATTTTTTTCTGAAGTATCCAATTTACTAGTATATAAATTTTTATGGTAGCCTCTTGCAATCTTTTTGTTTGTTTCTTAGATATCAGTTATGAGGTTTTTCTTGATCATTTATGGTTTTATTTAAGTTTGTCTCTGTCTTCACTGGTTGCTTTAGCTAAAGAGTTAATAATTTTATTTATTTTTCAAAAGTTAACTCCTGTTTTTTTTTAATATTTTCAATTCCACTTACTTCTCTAATCACTGTTATTGTCTTCTGACAATTTTATGCTTCTTAAGAAACTATACAATACGATCTTCTGTTTCTGATTTATTTCACTTAGCATTATGGTCTAAAGGACTATCCATTTTCCTCCAAATGACTGAAATTAATCTTTCTTAAGACTGAATAGTACTTCATTGCGTATGTGTCTCACATTATTTGTATCCACTCATCCATGATGAGATACTGTCCACAGTCTTTCTTTTTAAGTTTGGCTGCATTTGTCACCTTCCATAAGTTTTGGTATTACAGTTTTTCTTTTGGAAATAGCCTTTACCTTTATGATAGATACATTTTTTCCATTCTTATGTGGTGAAATCTTATGTAAGCAACTGCTTACCATTCCCTTATCAGTTCAATAGTTCCAAAAAATTCATGTATTTTGAAGCTGCCTAGAACAGAAGCTCAAATTGTGTGTAAAGTTTCCCACCAATGACATAGACTCTGCCAACATGTCTTCCTCACCTTACCTGTTTTCTTCCTCAGTTTACCTGTTTACTCCTTATCACTACTGCTTTTATGACTTAATTCTTTAAATATGAAACTACTTTAAATTTATATTGGTTTTGTATTTAAATGTTAGCCTAGACATGCAAAATGATGACAGTAATGTCATGGCACCTACCTTGATTATTATAAAAAAAATTAGATTGATTTTTCAAAAACTTATTTTCTATCTAGCAACAGTTTCTAAAAAATGTCAGATGAAATGGAACTAACGTAAAAATAAAACTGTATATTATTTAATTTTATAATCATATCAAAGTACTCCTTTAAACACAAGTTCATAATTTCTTCTATTTTCTATTTCCCAGTGTTTCTTTAATCTTCAGAACATGGGTGTAATCCTACATATGTTGCAAAATCTTCCCTTACTACCTCAGCAGGTAGTGCTTTTATATCTCCTGTAACCTCCAAGTTCATATATTCTTTCAAAAATGCTTACTGAGCAGATATTAGCTGAATGTCATGTTGTTTCATAGCAGATTGTCATCCTTGTCTTCCTGGAGCACATAGTCAACTAAAATAAAGTATAATAAGGAAAATTGGAAGAAACTATGAGGAATGATAAAGGAAAAATATTTTAGTATGACAGATCCTAGAATCTGTCCTTGAAAAGACAGCATTTAAAATTATATTGATTGATAAGTAGAATGAACAGGAAGGACGAGAGGAGTGGTGAGTTCCAGTCATAGGGAACAGTGTGGCTTCTGATGCCCAGAAACTGCTAAGAACTTGGAGCATTCTAAGAATAGAGAATACTCTCCCTGGGGAAGGGAGAGTAAATTAAGAGATGAGGCCTAGGAGAAAATCCAGGTGAAGTTATACAGGGTTAAAAGACAACTTCAAGGGTGTTAAAATTATCTTTGCAAGTAATATGAGGCCTTGAACTGATCTTAAACAAGGCTCTGCCAGAGCAGATGTGGACTGAGAGGAAACGATTTCAGCAAGCAAGGGAAGAAAGCCATTTAGAGGCTGTTTTTACACTGTTCAAAATAAGTGATGATGGCGGTTGGTATCAGGGAGGTAACAACACAGATAGGAAACGTGGGCAGAAGTGAGATGCAACAATTATCTAGTACCTGCATGAATCATTTTGTACTTATGGAATACTGTCCTATAATGTAAAATTATTATGTGTCTTATTGCCACTTCCACTTTCCTTTCTTGAACACAGAAATTGTAGTTATATCTTTTCATATCTCATGGTGACTTGAACACACAAGTCACTCTGTGAAGATGTATAGGTTGATTAAAAATATACATAATAGAAGATGTATTGGTAAGATTTCCACGGCTGGGATAAAACACCTGACATATGCAACTCAAAGGAAGAAGGGTTCATTTTATCTCATGGCTTCAGAGGTTTCAATCACTGGTCTGAGGCAGGAAAACCATGGTAGGAGACCCGAGTGAAGAAAAACTGTTAACTCCATGTCAGCTGGGAAGACAAGGGCAAGAGAAAAGCTAAAGAGGAAGAGACCAAGACCAGGCATAATCCCATGCTTATGCCTCCATATTTATCCAAGCATAGCCGGAAGTGTGGTTCATTAATCTCTTGGGTTTTTCTCAAGCCAATCAAGTTACAATCAAGATTAATCACCACAAACAGATTAGAAGATTCAGACAGAACTACAAGCACACTCAGCCACCTTATCTTTAACAAAGGGAATAAACCTGTTCACTGGAAGAAAGATAGGCCCTGGAAAAACTGGCTTTCTACATGCCAGAGATCAAAACTAGGTTCATGTCTATCATCAAAGATCTAAATATTAAAATAAGAAACACTAAATCTACTGGAAAAGAAAATAGGTAGAAGTCTTGTGGATATAACAGTAGGAAGCTAGTTCACAAAAAAAACCCATACAGCATAGGAAAAATGTCAAAGAATCAACAACTGGGATCTCATGTTATTAAAAAGCTTTTGCACATCAAAAGAAATCAGCAATAAAGTGAAAAGACAACTCATGGAATGGGAAAAATTTTAGCTATTTATCCCTCAGACACAAGACTTCTATTTAGAACATATAAAGAATTGAAAAGAGTCAGCTATCTCAAATTCAAAGACCCAATCAAAAATGATCATCTAAAACAAATACACACATCTGAGATAAAGAAATATAAATGTCCATAAATGTATGACAAAACGTTCCACTGATCATTGGAAAAATGCAAATTGAAACAATGCTGAGATTCCATCTCATTCCAGAAGGAAGAGTCATTATCAAGAAATCAACTAATGACAAATGCTGGAGAGCTCCCTGGGAGATAGCTCTATAGAATAAGTGCCTGCTTGACAAGCACAGAGTCCTGAGTTAAATTCCCAGTACCAAAAAAAAAAAAAAAAAAAAAAAAAAAAAAAAAAAAAAAAAAAAAAAAAAAAAAAAAAAAAAAAAAAAAAAAAAAAAAAAAAAAAAAAAAAAAACAGGGGAAAAAAGAAACAAATGTTGGGGGAAAAAGAACCCTTCTTCACTGTCAGTAGGAGTGTACACTGGTATAATCACTGAGAAAATCAGTGTGGAGATGCCTCAAAAAATTAGAAGTAGAGTTCTCCTTTGATCCAGCTATTCCTCTTTTGGGTATTCCCAAAAGATATAAAATCATCACATCACAGCAATATATGTGCATCCATATTTATAGCAGCACAATGTGTCATAGCTAAATCTTTAAAACAAACCAAATGCCCATTCATTGAGGAATGGATTAAAGAAGGTATAGTATTTTTATAAAATACAGTACTACTCATCTATAAAGAAAGATTAACTTGAGACTTTTTTTGGTAAGTGGATGCAACTTGAGAATAAACTCATAAATAAAATATATCAGACTCAAATGTATAAACACCATGTTGTCTACCTGGAATGAAAAACTGAAAGAATACAAAATGTGCAGTAGACATTGTGAAATAGGACAGTGTTGTTCAAAGGGAAAAAGAAACAAGGATTATGAAAAGGGAAAGTACAGAAGGGAAAAGGGAACACAGTCCAGTTATAGTACTAATGTCTCTTAGTTCATTAAAGAGGAAGGCTTGTGTTACTATCAATTGGAAACTTTTTATGTCTGTATCTTGTACTCTGAGCAACTATTTTAAAGATAACAATATGTAAAGTATTGCAAATTTTTATTCTCCAATTATTTTAGGAAATTTTGTCTTAACTTTTTTCCATAAAATAAAACAAATCATAAACAAAGACTGATCACCACAGAAGGGAAGACTTAATATTTCTATTATTGCTGTGGCCTGATTTCTCTTGAATCTATTTATTTTAGGACCCTGTGTTTTCTGCTTTCTCATGACTCTATCCCCATCCTCACTCGTCCTTTCTTTTGTTAGGATTTAAAAATATAGCTTTGAAGAAAGGGAAGTTCAGTTAAATGTAGCAGCTAAAGAGGTCAGCAGATTCCCATTGTTTTGTTTTGACAAAATATATTTATTTTAGCTCTCTAGGAGAAAAAGTTGCCTTCCTTTTAGGGATTCTAGGAAACTCAAAGAAGAACACTACATCAAAAGTAGAACACAGACCCCCTTCCATTTCTTCTACGTGGGACATTTTTTTTCTGCAGGAGAGGACATGAATTGTACCATGAAAGTTGGCACAGCAAAAGTACTTTCTGGGACCAAGTTTCCTGGAATGAACAACTTCTATCATAGTATATAGTTAGTGAAATTTTGATACACAGATTTGGCAGATTGTACCAAAAGTTGTCCTCCAAAAAAATTCTTTCCAAAACATCTTCTCTCAGCCTTGTTGGGCTTCTGGAGTCTGCCAGTGGACACTCTCTGAGGGAAATCTCTGAGCATGCTGTTAGAACACAGACACTCCACGGAACCCAGTGCTGGCTACAATCTGGGTGACCTCAGTGCCATACTCTGATTTTCTATTTGTAAAATAAGAGGTTTGTGCTAGATGAAATTTAAAGCTCCATACAGTGCTAACCTTTATTAATTATATTTTCTTAAATTCTTGCCATATAATAATCCAGTGAGGTGACATCAGATGATTCAGGTAGTTTTCAGAAGTCTAGTCAGATTTCTGATATTCCTCAGGCAGGCTTAGGGCATTGCAGGGCACACAGGTGCTCTATGCCTTTATTACTGTCCATTGGTGCATTTGATCCCACAGACCTTTGCGAGAACAACAAAATCATTCACATGGTGCTGTGCACCAACAGTTTTTAATGATGAAATAAATAGGGATACTCATGTATAATAAAACCTTCAAGAGGGGAAGGGACTTTTAAATACAGACCCGTGCAAACAAAAAGATGAAACTGTTCTTCATTCAGAGCCTCTTAGAGAAATAAGTGAACAAATGAGACCCAGAGGGGCAACTAGACTCCGCTACACTGGAAGGGGACTGAGCTCTATCTAGGTGGGACGACCTTTTATAATTCCTGGCTCCTAGCACAACCTGGCACGCTGTAAGCACACTGTCAGTGTTTATTGAATGAATGAGAAAATACATTCCCGTGCCAGTAGGTGGAAGTTCTTTAATGTGCGTGCACTGTGTGTGGGTGGGTGAGAAACAGTCCCATCTAGGCTTTAAAAGTAACACCTTCTTAAAGTGGTTTGGTGAGGGACAGAAAGAAAGGGACAGAGAGAAGGAATAGCCCAATCGGTTCCTCAAAGGCTGTCCCTGGCCTGTATCTGACCCCAGGACTGACGCCCCCATGGGGTGACATACTGACTGAAGTTTCAGGAAAATGCACCCTTTTCAGTAAGAAGCTGTCAAACACAAGGTTCGGATACGAAGAAAATGGAATTTACTGTTTTTCTTTTTGCGAGTGTCTGGCTGTCTAGAAAATCCCAATGCCTTGACTTTGAGCTTTAGCCCTGCCCAGGTGCAAACTCGGCTTTCATTCCCATTAAAATCCACAAAGGGGACTTGTAATGTGTGGCAGAAAGTACATAGGTGTAAGGTGAAATTTACACATCTGGCAAGCTTTTAATGAATACTTAAAAGGGAAGAGTTACCTGGCAACATTGAATGGGTACAAACTACTCATTTTAATTTGACATCAGGAGAGTGGTTGAGATCTTCCATTCTACTGAGACAAAATGAAAACTAACAAGGCTCTAGTGGAGTTTTGGGATTTTGGTTACATTTGACAACTGTTCCCTGGGCACAAAAAATACAACAAGTTCACTCCTTTGTAGGTTTTTATTTGGGATGGTTGCTCTACTTCATGCATGCTTACACAATAATAAGGCAGGACAACCAAGTTGTACTTTCCAGCTGAGATCTTGTGAAAATCTAGAAATTCATTGTTAAGTCACTTCTCTGGTGATGGTAGAACCTCAGGCTAGTAATGTTCTTATGTGTGATTCCCTTGAATTGTTCTCTGTCTGCACAGAAGTCTCATGGAAGCCTGATTTGACCTGAAGATAATTTATACCAAGGTATTAACAATACAGAGATACTTGTTTTAATTGATCAAAAGCTATTTTTGTTAGATAAGGGTTTAGTTACAGTGAAGAAAAAGTTTCACTTGATTTGTAAGAAACAATAGTTACTGGCAGAATTAACTTTTTTTTGAGCTAATACACTGACTTATATTGAGAATGGATTTCATTAATCTTTATGATAATGTTTTAGGAATTAGCACTGGTAATGGTAACTAGTTCTTATTCTTTTGGTCATTGTCCTATGTCAGGGTACTGGGTAAAGTGTTCCTACCTGAAACCCTGGGTTCTTTTTCTAGTTGCTATTCCTTAACATTTTGAATCTTAATTCAAAATGAGAGAACTATCTATGAAAAGCAAGAAATTCCTACCCAGGTTTAAATCCTATGACTTCATGATTGTATTTAAACCGAGTTTGGGGAATAATTTTATCTCAGAATAAATAGATGTAAAAAAGTGGAAAATATTCTAACAGAGTTGTAGTTGTTCAAATGCTCTCTTTTTAGGTATTTGAAAAAAAATTTCCATTGGTGTTTTCTCTGTTGGAGTTAGCCTGGAGTCCCTTAACCCCTGACTTGATTCTTTTCTAACTCAAAATGCTGCTCAGCTTTGGCTTTTTTGATTCCCAACCTTTCCTGATCCAGTCCTGCTTTTGGTACCATTACCCCTACTCTCCAAAAGCTTGAGAATCAGACCTGTATATTTGGATAAGACTTGTGGAAAACAACAGTTTTCCAATACTGACCTGCATTTCATTCTCATGAATAGAGACCTTTTCCCCATCTGAAATGAAACATTTAAAATAATTTTTCTAATTCCTCTATTGTTATCATGGTTGAAAAACAAGGATGCTTGTTTCCAGATGTCTTTCTCAGCAGTACCCAGGAACACATGGGAATATTTTGTAGAGGCTGACAGAGTGGGCTGGAGAAAAATAAAAAACAGATGGACACACATTAACTCTATCTGTTCCTATTCTGTGCTTCCCTAGGGATCCTAGTCATGGGATTTTTCTCTCCAGTTGTATCAGTAGACCAATCACAAGCTTGGCAATGAATCATGCTGGTCAAGTGCCCTATGTGTAAAGTTATGTTGCATTGTGTACTGCCTGGTTTGGGCAATAGTGTGTTTTAATTATCTCTAGATACTAGATTTGGCGAATATTGAACAGACTTTCACCAGCCACTCCTGCTGTGGCAAAATTACAGGAAGAGTTAGTATTCTCAGATTCTCTAGGTAAAAACACATTAACAAATTATTA
This sequence comes from Ctenomys sociabilis, assembly GCA_004027165.1. Classification (NCBI taxonomy): domain Eukaryota; kingdom Metazoa; phylum Chordata; class Mammalia; order Rodentia; family Ctenomyidae; genus Ctenomys; species Ctenomys sociabilis. The sequence continues at coordinate 93,313 of PVKA01004189.1, read as the reverse complement.
GCCAGAATGTGAATTCCAAGTCTCTATGTGGTCTTACATTTTATGTTGAAAGAAGCTGGACCATATGAGAGCCTTTTGGTATAAGATTTTAATGACAGATCAAGGTGATTTCTTGACCTTATTCCTTTGGGTATACGTCCTAGTAGCCTCACCTCATCCTCTGGGATCATTTTATTTAAATTACAAAAAGATGCATGAGAAAAGTACAGAAGGACAAAACTCAGGCAGGCATCCTTTCCTTGGACTACTAGAAACACTGTTGAGGAAGGGATACTTGTACACTAACCTGGGAGATGATTCCAGGTATAACTTAGGTATATTTTAGGCTGGGTCCCTACACACAGCACCTAGATGGTGATTTTTACCAAGTAAATTTATTGACAGAGTATCTCATAAGAAAATTAATTAAGAAGCAGAAGAGGTCAAGAAAGAAAGTTAGGTGAGAAAGCTGTTTAGTCAGGAAACTAGCTTCAGCCTGGTTCTGTAGGGAAGATGGGGAAAAGTGCAGTGGAGAATTGTACTCAAGGGACAAGAGGGGCAGTCTGGTCTTTTGAATCTGTGGATGCCAGTCTTTCATAACCACTGGCTGCTCTTTGGGAGGGACAGAAAAATCTCTCATTGCTGTTTGATCAAGAGTAACTGTCTGGAGAAGAGGGCCCTTGGTATCTTTTGCAGCCAGTACTTACAACAACTAGGACCTGGATCTATCAACCCAGTAACCTAGTAAAGAACATCTTTACCTACCGCCAGGAGAACCCACTATGGGTGTGAAGAGAGAGAAACAAATAATTTCAAAGTTCCTGTAATAGCAGTAGAAAAGGAGGTTTAATTCTTTCACTCTTTTTACCCAAAGCTCCACTCCTTGTATTGGGATGGATTCTTGGCACATATTGGAGTTTTTCTTTCTGAATGGTAGAGCTTGAACCATCAACAGGGAATCAGAATCTTGAACTATCCCCAGGGACTGGACAATGTAGTGTACATTTGGATCCCGAGGCCTCTGTATAGGATTTTTCTAATAATGTAGTATTGAACAATACCGTATTTTTTAAATGAATATAGGACAGGGCCTAGAGGGTCTACAGGGTGTATAGGGTCTCACTACATAGATGGGGCTCATAGGGGTTTTCCTGTTTTCAGCCTTCCAAGTGTTGGGATTACAGGGATGCACTAACACTCTCAGTCTCAATTGGGGGCATGGCTGGCATAGCATGCTGGGGATCAAACCTCAGCCTCTATGTTCTGCCTAAGCAGGCACTTTAGGCCACTGAGCTATCTGGCTGGCCCTAATACTGTATTTGGTATGATGATGCCTCTAGAAAAGTTAGTTATCTTATTTTTATTTGTTAGTAAATGTTTAGAAATTTCTTCCATTATTTTAGTGTGGATGCAATAACAACTACCTAAAAAGAGACATTAGCACTCTGTGCATAGCACATTACTTCAGGGTCTCTATTTCATAGATTATTGACCTATTTTTTTTTTTTTTTTAGCAACAGACTTAGTAACAGACTCATTTAGCTTAAATATTACTTTATAATATTCCTTAGCTTCAAAATCACATTGTAAAGCTCGGACTTAACTAACTTGTTCATGTTGTACAGCTAATTTGTCCCAGAGGGATACAAAAATGGAAGAATCTGGATGTATGCTGGTGGTTTTCATTTACCAAGCTGCTATTCACTGAAGTGTTGTTACTCACTATTCTTATCACTGATGATATTATTTACAACTCATTAGAGAGAGGAGAGTTTTCATTACTTCCTTGGAAGAAAGGAATATCTCTCCTACTCTCTTCTTTCAGTTCAAGCTTATATTGTCGTCCAATTGTTGGCTTAAAAATTGTCAGACTGTGTTGGCATGGCTGAGGCTGGTTGTTTGTTCAGCAGTCATGTTCTATCATGTCTCAATTTCTTTTACTTCCTATTGTGCTCCTGAATGAATGTCAAATGGATTTTGGCTTTAAGCAGTCTCAACATCTTCCTCACTTTGTGTGTATTCTAGATACTTCTTTTTATTTAATGCATTTGGAGAACCTGAGGGATGAGAAAAAGGTATTTTACTGATAATTGAAGAAATTCTTAGTCTATTGATCCAATACTATCAAGTAATATCAGAACCACCCTGGTATTACTATGGTAGCTCTCTGCCTGACGCACATTATGGCCAAAGTGTAGACATTAGTAACGGGTATCTTAACCCAGCATTCCTTACAATGACTAGTACTGTAGTTACTTGTAGATTAATTGAAAAAAAATGGGTGAAAGTCACTAAAGCATAATAGGTGAAGCCTTCTCCTCTTTGGTTAGTAGACACTGAATCCAAGAATGATTTTCTCCTGCTAGATTTAAAAACACAACTACCTTAACTTGAGGAGAGTAATCATCGGTCAGAGGATCAATAGGTCACCATAAATGTCACCAAATTGGTTATGTGGCTGTTCAGGCTTCATAGATGAGAAGATGCTACTTCTCCTCCTAGTCTGTCAGGCAATCTTAGTTCCTTAAGCAAACCTGGGTCACATCAGCTGCTTGGCACATGTTAACTGTGTCTAGCCATAGAAGTTCATGGATACCTTTTGCCTCAATAGCTGGTTATTTATCTCACAATTTGTGAGGTAAAGAAAGTTTCAAGTTTCATTAGTGCAACTTGGTGAAAATCTGTTCATGGAGCAATGTGGGATCCATTAATGGGAACCTGGGTGTCTATAGCAGTCTGTGCTCTAAGGACTCCAGAATGTTCTCTGCAGCATGATTGCAAAAACAAATCATCATTGAAAATTCTATTTCAAGCATGGGAGAATGGGATATTCCAAGTAATTCCTCCTAGAGATCAGTGGCTCTTAAATAAATATTGTCCACAAAAGCTGTGAAGTCAATGTGTAGCATGCTTACTGAATGGAACTGTCTGGCCATTTTAAAATTTTGGCCTTTTTTCATGCATTTAATTATATAAATTGGTATATTCAGGTCACTGAGAATGTCTTAAGCAAGTATTTTCTCTCAGTGTCACAAAGAAAACAAATCAAAAGAAGCCTCAGACAATGGTTAAGTTATTGCTGGATTTATGGCATCCTTTTCAGTCTAGTAAATAATCTTTAAATAGCTTTTTGCAAAATCCTCAAACCCTATAGCTATAAAAGTAATATTAGACTTTAAAAGTGAAATCTACTGAAGTAGTCACTGCCTAAAAATTCCACGTTGAAACATATGTCCTTTAATCATTCAGAAGGTCACTGTTCAAGGACCCTTGTTTAGGAAAGCTTTTAACAGGCTGCCAAGGACATTATATGCTAATTTTAAGGTCAAATAAATCTGGATTTAGGCCTAACATAGAAAAATGATTATTTACTTTCTTCTCAGTTCTTTAAGTGAGACACAACAGCCCCCAGGGCCCCCAGTGCTTGCAGCTAGTACTGTATTGCTTTCAGATATGTATCTTTCAATGAACTCAATCAAGGAAAGTTTGCAGTCCCTGTGACTAGGATACTGATGATCCTGGGCCAGCCCCTGGCCACCACACACTCAGATCCAGCCCTCACTTGTCTTTCATTCTCTCATCATTCTGGAGGGGATTGCAAGAGGCTTCATTTTTAAAGCCTTCCATTCCTAGGAGTCCCTTCTTGACCAGTGGTAGGCATTGGCTATAGTTGACCTTTTTACAATACTTTCGGAAAGGATCTCTTTTTAGAAAAAGAAAAGAATGAAATAAAGATAAATGCATTCGAAAGTACAGAAAGCAGTGGCCAGGGTTCTATTCTGGGCATGCTGTGCTGGCCCCACCCCCATCGCACGCTGAGACAGTGATTGAGACTGGGAGTGGTGGCGCGTGCCTGTAATCCCAGTGGCTTAGGAGGCTGCAAGCCGGAGGATCACTGTGAGTCCCATCTATGTAGTGAGACCCTGTAGACTCTGCAGACTCTGTACCAAACACATAAAGAATAAGTAACATTAGGGGCCGGGGAGATGCTGAGGAAGCATGTGTAGGATGAAGAGATCATGTGGAGAGACAGAAAGTCAAATGGCGGGGCAAGCCTTGTTCATTTGTAAAAGCCCTTCTTACAGAAAGTACTGTCGCAGGGTACGATGGGAACAACTTAACCCTTTCCCAGCTGAGCACCTCCACTTGACTTAATTACATTCTCCTGGGTAGCACTTCTTTAAGGCCCTACAACACCTGCACACCATGACAAAGCTTTCAATATATGAAACTTGGGAAGATGCACTTCTAAAAATTAATTTTACTTTAGTATATTACTACATGTTTGTACTGCATAATGCTTACATGCCCTGTGGGAAGTTCATACATGTTCATAACACATTTTGATCCTGTTTTCATCCCTTTCCTTTTCCTTCCTCCTCACACAAACCACTTTTTGATCCTCTTTCTTGTTTCTTTCTGGTGCGTGTTGGCAGCACCTAGAGCTCACACATGTACTTAAACTATATCCAGAGAACATCAGGATGGCAGAAGATACAACCCAGAGAATGCTACTCGGAGGAATAGAAAACTTCAGGCTGAACTATAATTTTTAAAATATATTATAGAAATTCTCTTTACAAAAAGGAGAAACGACAAGGGCCTAATCCAAAGAGAAGTGGACATCCTCGACATACAAAATAAACTTTCTTCACAGAATACATACAGAATACGTGCGGATACACCAAAACATTCATCCCTGCGTACAAACGCTCTACGTGGTTTTTCCTCTTTATATTATTGTGTCTTCTGAGATGTCTCTAAGAACTCGTACTTCTTTTATTATATTTCCTTTGTTATGGTACTGGAGCCTGGACCCAGGGCCCTCATGCTGAACCATGTCCCCGCCCTATTTCTGTTTGAGGCAGGGCGTGGCTAAGTGGTCCACTGAGCTTGCATTTGCTGCCCTCCTGTTTCAGTCTTTCAGCAGGCTGAGTCTCCATTCCTGGACATCTTTTTTTGTTGTTGTTGTTGGTTTTTGGCAGGACCAGGGATAGAACTCAGGCCCTTGGGCTTACCAGGCAAGCATTTATCCTACTGAGCTATCTCCCCAGCCCCTGGACATCATTTTTAATAGGATATTTCTATTACTTAGTTTTTCTTTAATTTTTCTTTCTTTCCTTTTCTTTCTTTTTTCAGAACTGAGGAATAAACTCAGACCCTTATGCTTGCCAGGGAAGTGCTTATTCTACTTAGCTATCTCCTTGCTCCAATAATTTTTTTTTTTTTTTTTTTTTTTTGGGGGCAGAACCAGTGATTGCCCTTGCACTTGCCAGGCAAAAACTTAATCTACTGAGCCATCTCCTCAGCTTCTACTTTTCTAAATTATAGAAGATGTCAAACCTATACAAAACATTATCCTGCAGTCATCGTCCTGCTTCAGCAATGGTTAACTTATGGTGATCTATCCCTTACTCACTTTTGCCCTTACATTACTTTTGTAACCAAAAATATGCATGGTGAGGACTTCCTACACTCTTGCCCAGGATATAAGAAACTGGTTGAAGTGTACATCCCATTCAAACAGCCAAAAGAAACAAAAGGATAACAAGCCAGATGAACTGAAAATTTACACATTTTTTGACCCACTAGAAAATTGAGCTCACAGAAGGGGTAGGAAGCCAACACACGTCTTCAAGATAGATGCAGTTGGCCGCTAGTAAGAAGACATAAGCCAGAGTGTTTAAATCACAAATAAAAAATACAGGCTGCATTGTAGAATTCTCTGAGCAGGAGGACATTAGGAGGAATGTTCTCCTCGCAGTCATTCTTAACATGGCACAAGCGCTCTGAGAAAAGGCTGCTCCAGATCCTGAGAAAGCGTTCCTTATGGTGCAGGCCTGGGACAGAGAACTGTAGCCCCTGTAGGAAAGACCTGAAATGTCACCCAGATCCTTCTCCCCTGTCGAAAAAAGAAAAACAATATCTTAAAATATATGCATGTAAGGGAAAGTGCAGCAACTGCTGCTATCCTTAGGGAACTACTGAAAACTCCTTCACAGTTAAAAATATATTGCACAGAAAAAAATGCAAACCAAATTGAAAAATCCCCTCCTGGCCTAAGGGAGAGGTGGATATAGAGTTGTAGGCCCAGAACTACTGCTGGAAGAAAGAGGCAGGAGCCCGGAAAGTGACACAGTTCCAAGACACAGGGGCACTGTGCCTGGCTGAGACCGAGAAAGCTCCCCACCACCAGGCTAACGAATGTAGCATCTTTTCCTCTCTGAAGTGCAGTGCAAAGAAGCAAACCCAATGGTGAAGCACAATAGAACAAACAAGCACAGGAAACAACAGCCCTGGTAAACCAGCCTCACTCCAAAAGAAAGGGAACCACTTGATTTAAGACCTGCAGTGACTGTACTGAGGGAAAAGCAAGAGCAGACCCACACCTGCTTCCCTAAAGACAGTGACCAATACCCCCAATTAGAGCTCTAGCAAAGAAGAGTGTGCTCCTCTTCAAGCATAAAACTTATTCAGTGCCATGCCTCCTAAGCTGTACATAATATTCAGTTTTAAGCAAAAAATTTTCCAGACATATGAAAAAGCAAGGAAAAGAAGCATACTGCCTGAGCAACCAAAAGAACCATACATTATAAATATGAGACTATCATGTGACAGTCTACAGATACTGAGAGCATCAGGGAATTTAAGGAAACTTTAATGAAATACAATAAATGTGTTAAAGTGTATACAGGAAAAACTAGGAAGCACGTAGCTTGGCAGGAAATTTCAGAAAGAAACAGAAACTATAAGCAATAAGTAAATGGAAGTGAAAAATGATAGTGTCTGTGGAAAAATGTTAGCCAATTGCTCCTCAGATGAGGGACTGATATCTAGAGCACAGAAAGAATTGAAAACTTCCCTGGCATGAACAAGGGTCTGAATCCAATCCTTGGTTCCACCAAAAAATTAAAAGAAAGAATTGAAAAATAATCTCCCAAATTTAAAGACCCAATCTAAAAAATGGTCATTAAATGTATGAGAAATTATTCAACACCACTGGTCATGTAAGAAATGCAAACTGAAATGACACCAGGATTCCATCTCACTCCAGAAAGACTAGTTATTTTCAAGAGATCAACCAATAGCAAATTGTGACAGGGCTATAGGGCAAAAAGAACACTTTTTCTTCACTGTTGGTAGAGTGTAGATTGTCTTACACACTGTGGAGATCAGCGTGCTGATTCTTCAAAGAATTGGGACTAGAGGTCCCATTTGGCTCAGCTCTTCCTCTTTCTGGAATCTTCCACAAAGTATTAAATGAATTGCACATGTGATATATGCACACTCATGTTTATTACAGCACAGTTTGTAGTGGCTAGATTTAGGGAAACAACCCAAATACCCATCAATTGTGAATGGTGAAAAATATATTTTTTATTTTTTTTAATTTATTTTTTATTTTATTGAAGTACAAATATCAATCAGACAGTTTCAAGACACCTTAACAAGACAGATTCAATAAATTCATACATTGCAAACTGTTTTCATAATGTTTTGGTATCGTACAAGGTGCATACATGATATTATATTTACAGATATTATTTTAGCAGATGTTTCTTATCAGTAAATTAAGAGTGTAGCTGCTTACTTATCTTATTTTTTATTCCTGAATTATATCAAAAATTCAATAATTATTTTCCTAGTTGATGACCGTAGTACTAGAAGCCGACATAATATCCTGTCCAACCACCATTAGTGCAGATCTTGCCTCTCATAGGATTATGTAGAAGCACAGTGTTATCTATCCCAACTGTACTGTGTATACACACACAACATGATTTTTCTTTCTATACCCCTTCCTTTGTCTACGCCTGTCAAAGGTGGGCACTTTATTGTCATTCAACTAACTTAGGTGCTTGAACTCGACACCACAATCCAACACAGTCCAGCATTCTACAACAATAGTGAGTTATTCAAAGAAGTTGTCGACCATAGCCATTTACAGCGTAGCTTAATATTATGGCCCCACGATGTATACTTCATTTTTATACTTTTCTGCTGGATGGTTAAGACCTAGATAGAGCAAGACTTATATACCAACACATGTACTTTATGTTTCTGATGAGGTCAGTGAAGTCCTCTCAGGGTTTATCTTGTAGTCCTGTACCTGATTCTGTAGATCCTTTGTCTGTGTCATCCATGTGGATGAGTCACAGCCAATGCTTGACCAGTTTGCTCTCTTTGAGAGCTTGAAAGAAAGTTTTCTCTTCATGTGACTCTTCCCCAGGCACACTATAGAACTTCAATCTCTTTCCTCTGTGGCTCCATAATCTCCTTGTTCAGAAAATTTGGAATGGAAGGAACCCACTAAACAGGACAGTCAATTAAACACAGGTTACAAAGGAGTAAACAATACCAGGTAAATATATTTTTTAATATACAGTGGAGTACTACTCTGTCATAAAGAAGGAAAGGCTTGAAACATTTATAGCTAAGAGGATGGAACTTAAGACTCTTAAGTGAAGTAAATTGGACACATATGTACAAGCATGTTGTCTCTTTGGTGTGAGAGATTGAAAGTGTGAATAAGAAACAGAAGATATAATAGAGATTGTAAAATGGGAAGAAGTTTCTCAAAAGTAAGGGTGGCCTGGGGAGGGGAAAGGGAAAGGAAGAAGGAAAGAAAATAAGAAAAAAAAACCCTTTGTAAATAAGGAGGAAGAAGGGTTGAAGAGAGGAAAAAAAGGGGAAAAGAAAGAGGGATCAAGGCACATCATACACAAGTACAAATTCCTGCTGAACGTAATGAATATATATCTGTACTGTACCAATGGATTTAATAAAAAATAGATGGAGAATCCAAGAAGCTCAAACAGGTAAGAAAGAATAGATGAACTTGAACATAGGTTAGTAAAAATTTTCTGTGCTCAAGCAGAGTGAAGGAAGCACACAGAATAGAGCTGTTAAGACCTGAGGAGCTGTTACCGCTCATGGCTACTTTGCTTGCTTGCTGCTTGCGGCCTTCTGCCTGCCCTGCTTTTCCATGAACCATTTCTCCTCTGTAATCCCCCTCTGCTGTGCTACTGTTCCTTGGAGCCGGCCAACTATGGACTGAAACATCTAGAAACTGTGCACTAAATATTTTCACATTCAATTTTGGATGTCCAATATTTTGTCAGAACAACGACAGAAAAGTAGCTAAGACAGAAAGTGCACAAACGATTGAATCCACATGACACTAGAAGAACAGCAGGAGAGGTGAGAGATGAAGGAGGAGGCAGAGGAGGAGGAGAGGGAGAAGAAAGGGCACAAAGCAGAAGAAACGTTAGACGAAAGCGTTGTATTTTCTGAAACAAGTTACACATGTCATATTCACTGCATTTCTGCTATAACTAATTATAATTTTATCGCTTAAAATAATATAGACTTATTTTCTTAATGATCTAGACATATTTGTAGGGGCATTATGTATTCAGTGATATACACCAGAGGAGAAAGGGTTAGGTCTAACAACTTAGAGAATGTCAAGTAGGGTAAAAAATAAACAAACCTAGAGTTACAGAAAGAGCTGAAACCTGGAGACAAGAAGAAGAAATCTTCAGAGCTTGCACCAGTCTGCATTTGCACCGACAATGGAAGAGGGCTCCTCTCTCCCCCCAACCCCTCAGCCTATGTTATGGGTTGATTTTTTTTGATGAGATATTAAAATTTTTTTTCATATATTTATTTGATATTTGTATTTCTTTATCTGAAAAGTATGTATTCACCTCAGATGCCTATGTACACAGGAAATCAGTGTGGAGATTTCCTTAAAAGACAAGGATTAGATGAGTCAGCTATTCTCTTCCTGGGTGTCTTCCAAGAAGAATTAAAAACTTCATAGCACAGGGCCAGCCAAATAGCTCAGTGGACTAAAGCACCTGCTTAGGCAGATGCAGTAGCCTGGGTTTGATCCCCAGCGTGCCATTCCAGCCCCGACCCCCATGCACTCTAAGAGGGCAATTGAGACTGGGTGTGGTGGTGCACATCTGTGATCCCAGCTCTTGGGGATCTGAACACAGATGGATCACTATGAGTCAGATCTATGTAGTGAGACGCTGTACTAAAAAAAAAAAAAAAAAAGAAGAAGAAAAACCTCACACCACAACGATATATGTGCACCCATGTTTGTGGCAGCAGAGTCTGTAATAGCCAAATCACGAAGGCAACCCAGATAGATGCCCATCAGCTGAAGAGTGGATAAATAAGATGTTTTTTTTTCTTAATAATGAAGTAGTACTCAGCCATAAAAGAGAACAAACTAGAGACTTTTACTGGTAAGTGGATGCAATTTGAGACCATACTTATAAATGAAATAAGCCAGACCCGTATATATAAAAATCATATTGTTTTACCAGTGTGAGAGAATGAACAGCCAAGTAAGATCTGAAATGTACAGGAGATGATGTGAATTGGGACAGAACTGTTCAAAAGGAAAGACAAACTGTGATGGGAGAAAGGGGAAAGGAAGATGGGGAAAAGGAAAATAGATGTATGCACAAGATAGTTAAGACTGTTGTACAGCTGGCTTCTCTTAGTTCGTTAGAAAGAAAATTGTGTGCGCTAATATTCTATGGACCAGATGTCATACCTAACTCTTCTGGTCTGAATAACTGCTACAAAGACAGCAATCCACAATTTATAAACTGTTCAAGGGTCTTACTAACCTGTTTTGAAACTTGGCTTCATTGTTATGTTTACCTATTTTTCTCTTTAAAATAAAAGAAAAAGAAATCTTGAAACTCATTAGAGGAAATGACACATTTTTTTTCTGCTGAAACACATGAGAATCTAGCAGACTACTTTTGCGGAAACACATAAATCAAAAAACAATTGGATAACATACTGACATCTTTAAAACTTTGGGGGGAGCTGTCAACTAGGAATCTTGGCCTAGCTTTTTAATTTAAAGTTAGTTTAATTTTAATTTAAGTATTGGGAATTTGAACCCAGGGCAATGTTCAAAGCTCGAGCCTTCTCTCCCTATCTTTTTTTGCTAATTTGGTAAATTGTCCAAGCTGTGCTCAAAGTTGTAATACCCTGCCTCAGCCTTGCACACAATATATGTCAGCGAGGTTAAACTGAAAGGAAAAGAGAAGATTTCTCCTTTCAAAAATTGAAAGGAAAAGCAAAAACTTTTTCATACAAACAGTGACTGAGAAAATTCATTGCCAGCTGACTTGTACTACAAAAAAAGATAAATAAATGAAAGTTAAAGGAAATTATCTAGGGAGAAGGAATGTGACACCAGACAGTAACTTGAAACTACATAAAGAGACCGAGTGCTGAAAGTAAAACTAATAAATTAAATTTATATTTGTTACTTTTACTTTGTGCTAAAAGATAAATATCTAAAGCAAAACAGTAGCATATATGTAACAGTAAAATGTATGGCACCAGTTTACATAAAGGAAGTGTAAAATTGTAAGGTTCTTATGCTAGATATGAAGTAGTATAAATATTATTTGAAGGTGGAATCTATTAATTAAAAATGTGGGCCAACACAGAAATAAAGAAGGCTGGTTTTCAGGTATGATATATTCACACACTGTAGCCTTCTTTTCCACTCCATCCTGTGTATCCACCCACTTCCTTTCCAAGGTTTGACTTACTTGGTTTATAGCACAATGGTAGATTTGTTTGCTCAAATTTGAGCTTGAAATAGACTGGAAAACCGTGGGCTGCCTAGATAGCTCAGCAGACTAAGCGCCACAGTAGGCAAGTGCAGGTACTGGGGTTCAATGCTCTCTGGCACCACATGCCACACTAGCCCTGCCCCTCGGCATGCTAAGCAGGTCATAGAGACTGGGTATGGTGAATCTCAATGCTGGGGAGGCCAAAAGCAGGAAGATCACTATGAGTCTGAGCTGTGCAACGAGACCCTGCGTTAAATACTTAAAAAAAAAGAAAGAAAACCACATTGCTCCCCAAATAATGTGAGCTGTCAGATGGCAATGCCAACACAGGGCTTTCTGGGTCTCTTGTGGTAATATTTTAAGACCCAATGCTCAGTGGGCTGAGGAACCAGTGGGGGTTTGTGATAAAGGAGGCTTTTGGGGCAGACCAGTATGTAACTGTAGTTTGGTTTTGAAATATCCCCAAAGGCCCAGTTTTGAAGGCTTGGTCCCAACCCCTGTAGCTGTTGAGGAGTGGTGGAACCTTGAAGGGGTGGGACATGGTAGAGGGAAGTCAGGGCACTTTTCCTTTTCTTTTTTAATGTATTAAAAAATACATTAAAGTCTCACTACACAGCTTGGACTCATAGTAATCCTCTTGTTTTCGGCTTGCCCAGCGCTGGAATTACAGGCATGCACCATAGCACCCAGACAGTGGCTGGCTCAGTGCGCCTGGAGGTGGGGCCAGCAGGGCCTGTGGTGTGGGGGATCAAGCCTGGTTCCTATGCTAGCCTAAGCATGCGCTTAGTTTGCTGAGCCATCCTGCCAGCCCTGGAGGTGCAGTCTTTAAAGGCATATTAAAAGACCATGTCCGGTCTCTCTCTGTGCTTCCACACTGCCATGAGGTGACCAGGACCCCTCTACCACACACTCCTGTGTGATATGTTGTGCTGCCACAGACCCAAAGGAATTCAGCCAAGCTCCCAGGGGCTGACACTCCGAAGCCATGAGGCACAACAAACTACTCCTCATACGGTGTTCCTCTCAGGTGTTTCGTCACAGTGACAGGAAGCTGGCACAGGTAGGGAATGAGAAAGATGGCTTTTAATCTCTTCTGTCCAAGGTGTGGGCTCTTCTGCTACTTCTTCTGTGGCTACATACTTGGAAACCATTATAAACATAATAATAAATATGATATCATATAATGTCAAACAACAAAAGTTGGGGAAGTAAGCATGTGTTAAAATAGTAAACCTAGGGCAGATTAAGTGAAAATGCGAGTAAGATAAAAATCAAACCAGAAGAGATGACAAAACAGAAATTCTAAGCTGAGAGAACTTCTGCTATACATGAATATGAGTACTATATCCTTACCTGAACCATTATGATGTGATTCTGGGATACAGTTTGGGTTGGTCAAAATGAATAATCAAGGAGCCTTGTCAGATGGTCCTACTGAAGTGTAGATTTAGCATCAAATGAGGAGAAATCCCAGAATATTTTTCTCAAAGTCTCAGTGCTTTTAGCTCTCTGAAGTTTGTTTGAATCAGTCCTGTGCAGGAACCTGTCTGGTTTGAGAGAACACTGGAGGGCAGCCGCAGACCACAGCCTATTTGACTGGTTGGCCTATCTGGCTTTCATCTCTTTTCATAAAAATGGAGGCATATCTGATATTCTTAAGATTGCTAATACATGACCCCATCATGCAAACTGCACAATGGAGAAATATTTTATAAGACGTGCCTTGTTCTTCAAAATTAAAATGCTCATTCTTGACCATTCTGGGTCGGGACTGAACTATAGGTTCACTTGACTCTTAAGTCGAGACTGTCTGTTGCATATAAGACTGCTCCTTATGGCACCTGGGAGACTCTGTAACCTATAGATATTGTACTGCAGTCCTTGAAAACAGAACACCACCTACCTATGCCTCTACCACATGGAGATTTCTGTTCTGTCACTAACTAAACAAGTCATTTTATGTTGCAGTAAATGTCCTCCACACCTCAAAATGTGAGAAGAGGTTATATATTTTCTTCAAAATCTCTGCATAACCTCCCTTCTGAGAAACTGGCCTTTCCTGGACTCCATTAGAAGTATTTGAGAAGCATTACATGTGGATGATAACTTAGTTTTAGTGATATAAATGTAATGTCCATTCATATGAGGAAAACTGAGTTTTAAAGAAGTTAAACAACTTGCCCGAGGTTATAAGCAAGTAGCAGAGCCAGGGTACCAATCCATGTCCAGCTGACCCTACACCAGCTTTTTCTTAGGCAGCGTGGTCCTGACTGCCTCTGTATGCTGTGGAAATTTGGATTCCAGCCCTGTTTTACTAATGGAGAATTTTGCCACTCACTTTAACTATTTCAAATTATTCTTTGTTCTTGGTGAGTAGATATAAATTATGGCACATACAAACAAATATACATAATACATATAATATAGCTACATATGCTTCCTAGACTGTTTCTTAACTTTTGCACTGCTGCCCCCACGCTAGTCCTGGTAACTTTAGAATGATCCAGTTATTGGCAGTAGTTTTGCAGAAAAGATTTGAGAAAAGTCCCTGTGCCTTTTCAGAAAACACATTGATGGAACAGAAACTGAAAAAACTTGCCATTAAAGTTTCAAATTAGTTGCAATGCAAGAAAAAAAGAGATCTTTTAGAATTTATAAAGTAACAGAGCAGTTGCATTATGATATTGACATACACAAAGCTGAGCCTGGGTTTAAAACTGCAGAGTGAGTTAAATTGAAGACAGCTAACGTACGATATTACTTACCAGTGGGGAAAAGGAAAACATTGCTAACACAATGTGGCAATATTAATTGGAGACTTGGTTAGAATTCCAGAACGAACTTTAGAATGAAAAACTGATTATGAAAATAATTAAATCAAACTCCAAAAATCAGAATCTGCAGTGTCCTTCCATGTTGGGGTGAAGTCAAGAGAAGATGCAAGGAGGTCATTAGCTAGGCTCAGTGAGCAGTTATGGAAGGCCAGAAGAGGCCATGGACCCCAGCATGAAGCTTTAAAACAGGAAATAAGTCAGAGGGTAGTGAGTTAGATTTCTGCATTGAAAGACAGAGGGAATCAAACTGACAAGAAAGACAAAGCAGGCCATAAAATTTTTCATCATGAATCTGGGATATGAGGGCTGGCAAGATAGCTCAGTGGACTAAGCGCTTGCTTAGGTAAGCACAAGGGCCAGGGTTCAATCCCTAGCACTATATGCTGTGCCAGCCCTGCCCCCTGGGCAGGCTGAGAAGTCTGGGTGTGGTGGTGTATGTCTGTAATTCCAGGAAATAAGAGGATCACTATGAGTTCAACCTGTGTAGTGAGATCCTGCACAAAAAACAAAACAAAACAAAACAAACAAAAAAAACTGAATCTGGAAGATGAGACAAGACCGAGTGACTACTGAGATAATGACTGTGATAGTAACCTACAGCAGTTAAATTCATATAAGCAGTCAGTATCTGCTATGCACCGTGTAATATAAATGCTACTGTGTTCTTTGTATGGATTGGCTCACTTGGCCTTTACAGCAAGTCTAAGGGGACTTGACTTCTCCCCCTTTACAAGGGGAACTGAGGTCCCATACCATGACCACTGGCTGGCTTTGCCCAGTAGAGGCTAATGTAGAATCTGTACAGGACCAATCTGTGCTGACCCAGCTTGCTGGTCTGGCTCCTCCTACAGCTTGGGAAAGAAGGCATCCATTTCTAGGGCTACAGTGGCTTGTGGCTTACGAGCCTTGGCTGAGCTTCTTGCCCTCCTGCGAATATGAGGGCTTCAGTCCTGCATCAGACCCACCTCATTGCCCCTTTGGTAAAACAATGGATACCTCTCCATTCACACAGATTGATTTGATTAAAAGAAGTTGTACTTGAGTTAGCTTTTGGGTCAGAGGTAGATGTGAAGTATCTTGAAATTTCAGTAACTTATTAGCAACAGATGCTATTTAATATCTTTTAAGGTTTCTTAACAATGATAATAGCTTCTATTTACATTGTATTTATTTTTAATAAAAATATTGCTGTGAGAGAGGAATGGACTTGATTACTTTGTTTTAGAAAGAACTGAGTGATGGGAGATACAATGACTTATACATGCCTAGACCCTGAACTGTAAACTGCAGTATTGAATTCAACAGTTCAAACCTTGTGTATTTATTCTTATCATATTCTCCCCAGGGTCATTACAATAATTTAAACGTATGTTGTTTCTAAATCTTCATTATCTGAAGAATATCTTTCTCTCTCTTTAAAAATCCCCTCCTTGAGCAATCCACATGCAAACCAGTGACTTTTTTTGATATTTGATTTTTTTGGGAGAACATTTGCTTTCTCAAATGGAATGTTCTGAAATGTGCTCAGTTATTTAAATGACAGTTATAAATACAGAATGTGGTCAAGTTACCTACGTAGTATGATGGGGAACATTCAATATATGCATATTATTTTCAATTTAGGTGGCTATTTTTTTTTTATTTTAGGGAAGGGTCTACAGGGTGTTCAGGGTCTCACTACTAGATTGGACTCATAGTGATCTGCCTGTTTACAGCCTCCCAAGAGCTGGGATTACAGGCACACTCCATTATCTCCAGTCTCAATTGCCTTCTCAGTGTGCCTCTAGGGTGGGGCCAGCACTGCAGGCCCTGGGATAGAATCCCTAGTCCCTGAGCCTGCTTGTAGGTGCTTTAATCCGTTGAGCTATTTGACTGGCCCTAGGTGGCTATTTTATATAAACTTTGTTATAATCATTGCCATTATATCACCAGCACTTCTTCATAACACCTTTGAAAACTTGCCTGTCTCTAAGAATGGCATTAAAAATACACCTGTTTTATTTTGCTGTCATTATAACTAGAGGAAATCAATGGTCTAAAGGTAGCTTTCTATGATGAGGGGGGTAAAAACTAAAATCAATAAATCTCCATATCATAAATGTTGCTATAGCCTGGTGAGGTTGAGGAGATTACGAGCTGAGCCTAGAAATGTCTGGATATTGTAGCTTATAAAGTTCTGCATACATATGTGTATGGTTATGTGTATACTTGCTGCTGGGTCTTCCTGGAATTGGCTTAGAAATAGTAGTGGAATTTTGCTCATTACTGGGTCTGGGTTTGTAGGAAATGTTGGTAATATATACTCAGTATAAAAAAAATAAAGATCCAATGATTTAAGAAAATGTTTCTAAGATTATAGAGTCACTTTTTCCTCCTTTGGATTGATTAATGAGGAAGCTCAAACAGGAAATCATTTGTTTCCATTGTTCATTAAATTATGGATGTTGAAGTCATTTGGGACAGTTTTTATCGTTGCTACAAACATTCACCCTGAGTGGTGATAATTCTAACAGTTTCATCAAAATAAGAGACACCGTCCGAAACATAATAAATTAACCCAGTTGAGGATGTAGCACAAATGATTATGCAGTCCAGCATGAACTGCTAATCAATGTTGCCTGGTGATTAAATGCAAGGATGGTGAAGGCTTTCTCACCTTGTCTTAGTAACTCCTCTCTCATTGCTGGGACAAATATCTGACACTCAAAATGAGGCAAGGAAAAGTTTATGTAGCTCACAGTTACTGAACGTTTTAGCCCATACTTAGCTGGCTCCAAGGCAGAGCAGCACATAGCAGAAAGCGACCTTCCATGGTGGTGGCAAAGAGCGAGAGCAAAAGGGCGAGGTAGCAGCAGCTCAAGCAGCTAGCTTCTTTTCCCACCTTACACTGTAATGCAAATTATATGCTTCAGAGAAGGTGCAGCAGAAACACCCACAGTAATCAATCACAAACTCCAGGAGCTGCCCCATGAGGCTTTGAGGGGACAACTATACACAAACTGCAACATACCTCGACTATGTAAAACTCTAATCTCAGCACTCTGTGGGGCTGAGGCAGGAGAATCCCAAATTCAAGCCTGGCCTGGGGGCAATTGAGCAATTTAAGGACCTTGTCACACACACACACACACACACACACACACACACACACACACACCACAGAAAATAGTAGGGCATACTTTGGGGAAGTTTCATTCCATACTCACCCAGCTCCAAGGCAGAGTGGCACATGGCAGAGGTCAGCGGTTCATGGTGGCAGAAGGTAGCAAAGCAGCAAGACCCAAAAGCAAGGAGCAGCAGCAGAGAACAAGCCTCTCTCCCCTTTTCCATTGCATTCAGGCTTTCCATGCCAGGGCGGTGTAACTCTCACACCAATCATCCCAGCAGCTCTCACACACATAATCTCAGCATTGGATCATGAATTAACCCTAATACCTAGAAGCTGGCCCCATGATTGTATAAGGCTTTGAGGAGTCAACTAAACACAAAATGTAACGGTGAGATTCTGCCTCAAAATAAAATAATGACAATGTGTCTGGGTTATAGCTCTATGGAAAGGCTCTGGGTACAATCTCCAGTACTGGTTGAAAAAAAAGAGGCTAGGATCAGTTGTAGAGTGTCCCTGGACTGATTCCCTGTACATCAAACAACAGCAAAAAATTACTTTTGAATTTGAGTCCAAAAATATTTTCAAAAGAGCTAAATGCAATTTACTTCCTTTAAAGCAGACTAGATGCCTTCTTGGCCTTTTGACTAAAATCAGGTGTATAAAACAGTAACTAGTTGATTACTTCTAACTAATTTTAGAAGCAGCCTTAAAAGCCTTATGAATAAGCAAAGAATATGGTTGGATATCTTTCTAGGTTTTGAGCCAGGAAAAGTATATGAAATAAATAATATTTTGTGTAACCCGTATTACGTCAGTCTATTGATACCCCACCCCTCAAAAAACCAAAACAAAATAAAACAAACAAATGAAAAAACAACAATGAACAATTGCAGGGCAAACACAAAAGAAGAAACAAAGTGAATACCTAGCAAAGACGAAAGAATATGAAGCTAAATTTAAAAAGATTTAAATTCTTTTTCACTGAACATTTTCTATCAGAGCTACAGAAGAAATAATAGAATGACAAAGTTTTATAGAACAAATTGGAACTGTAATAGATGAACATATCACAAATCAGGATTCAGGTGAGGATCAGGAACCCAGGAACAGGCACACATGCGGTCAGAAGGCAGTGATAGGAGACCTGGATCCATTTCCCAGAGTTCCTGATGGAGTCCGCTGCCTTTGCCCTTCAGCCAACTCTGGCAATGCACAGGGAATTTTCACCCCACAACAGACTGGGAACAGTCACTCAAGGGCAGGGGAGGGTGGTTTTCAGAGGAGGCCTTTACAACCCAAAATAATGGCATACAAGAGAAAACCAACAAAAACTGACAAAGAGTAAGAAGAAAATGAGAAGCAGACACTCAAAATGCCCAGCTAAGGGGGCTGGGGAGATAACTCAGTGGAATGAGCACAAGGTCCTGAGTTTGATCCCTGGCACCACCATCAAAAAAAAAGAAGAAAGAAACAAGAAAGAAAGAAAGAAAGAAAGAAAGAAAGAAAGAAAGAAAGAAAGAAAGAAAGAAAGAAAGAAAGAAAGAAAGAAATAGCCCAGCTGTGCAGATAGAAACATCTCACATCCTTTAAATATAATTAGTACATCAAGTAGTATTTGAACGACTAAGTACAAATTTAAAAATAATTTCAAATGTGATGAAAATTCTTTGCTTAAATAGGCCTATGCGTTAAGCATTAAGGGAATAAACTCTATCTAAGCACAAATCATGCCACATAAATCCTGAAATTATAAGCCTTTCCTGTAGTTATCATAAGGGGCATTGGAAATACATACATATATATATATATATATGTATATATATATGATTTTTATGTATTCAAATTATGCATCCCAATAATAAATAATAGGGAAGAATGAAGAGATCTTTTAAAATATCTACAACAAAAAAGAATTTAGTCAGATAGTTAGGGTAAACTGAACTGCATATATTGCAGGGTAATAATCAGCTTCTCTTCTGGATGGTTAACAACCTAAGTTTGCAGATCAAAAATTGGAGAAATGATCCCAGCACTCAGGAGGCTGAGGCAGGAGGATTGTTATGAGTTCGAGACCAGCCTGAGCTACAAAGTGAGCTTAAGGCCAGCCTGAACTGCATAGTGAGACCCTGTCTCAAAAAGACAAAAAAAAAAAAAAAAATTGGAGAAATGGAAAGGCTGCAAGGTCAGCCAACATTTTGGCCATAGCCTTTCAAGGTCAGTGAAGACTCAGGACATAGGAGAACATGTACTGTAACATCATGGAACTCAGTTGTGCCCCAAATTTTCTGATCAAGGAGATTATGGAGCCACAGAGGAATGTGATTGATGATGTATAGTGTGCCTAAGGAGAGTCACATGGAGTGAAAACTTTCTCTCAGGCTTTCACAGAGAGCAAACTGGTCAAGCAATGGCCATGACTCATCCACATGGCTGACACAAAGGTTCTACAGAGTGAGATACAGGGTTACAGGATAATCCCTGAGGGGCCTTGACTGACCTCATCAGATACAAAAGTTACATTTTTTGTTATATATGTCTTGCTTTATCTCAGTCTTAACCATCCAGCAGAAAAACACAGTATATAAAATAAGGCCATAATAATGAGCTGAGCTGTAAATGGCTCTAGTCAACAACTTCTTATGATAATCCACTATCATTGTGGACTGCTGGACGGTGTTGGATTGTTTTGCTGAATTCAAGCACGTATAATAATTGAATGACAATAGAATACCTATGTTTGACAGGACTAAACAAAGAAAGGGATACAAAGGAAGAACCATTCTGTGTTTTTATAAACAGTACAGTTAGGATAAATATGCAGTACTTTGGCATAATTCTATGAGAAGAAAGATTTGCACTAATAGTGTTTGGACAGGATATCCTGCCTGCTTCTTGTATTATGGATAGCCACTAGGAAGAGAAAAATGTAAAAAGTATTAATTATTGAAACTGTACTATAATTCAGCTTTAAAAAAGATAGGTATAGAGCTGCATTCTCAATTCATTGATTAGAGGCATCTGCTCTAATAGTGCTTGTAGATAAAGTATCATGTATGCACCTTGTAATACAAAAAGCCACTACAGAAACAATGTGCAATGTATTAATTGTTGAATCTGTCCTACTAATTTGATTTGAAAATGTCTCATTGCTATTTGTTCTTCAATAAAATAAAATAAAATACCCACAACAAAACTTGCTGTACTCCGAAGAATAGGATGATCTTTTGCATGGCCTGGGGGGTACAGGGTGTCTTCTTTGGTTAGAAAACTACTGAAGTCAGTTATTACCAAGGACTTATTCAGCTCCAGTTGCTCCTTTGACCTCACCTATCCAGATCTCCACCAGTCTGTGCTGCCACAGCTGGCCTTTGCCTTACTGCCTGAAACCCTGCTCGGTCGCTTAGATGTTGCCCCTCTTATGATACCAGTTTTAGAAGGCAAGGGAAGTGTGTGGCATGAAATGTGTGTGTGTATAAAATTATAACAGAAATATTCATCCTGTCTCCACTCCATGTGTTCACGTATTTGTCAGCATTATAGACTAAATGGCCCCAGAATTTACAGGTAGCAACTAATTAGAGGTGCCTTTTCTCAAAAAGAGATTAATTTTGCAAAGATTTCCAAACATTTATATACTTATCACTCTTACTACTAGAACTGTGTCTTGTATGATAGTATGAGAGTCTAAGAATATCCAAGGATTTTAATGTTTACTTATGCTCGCTTACTGTTTTAATTTACTTTTGAAATTTTTTTAATTAATTTTAATGAGAAAGAAACAGCACTGAGTTTCAAAACAGGTTAGTAGGACAGTTGCAATAATTAATACATTGCACATTGTTGTCTTGTAGTAGTTATTCATAGTGCAAGATGCAGACATGATCTCTTATCTAAACAATATTAGTACAAATTTTAATCTCATTGAACTAAGAGAGAGTAGCTGTATACCTATTCTATTTTGCATATATATATATATATATATATATATATATATATATATATATATATATATATATAATTTTTTTCACTACAAAATGGTCCTTCACTTATGTCCCCTTTTTTGTTTTGTTTTGTCAGAGATGGGTGTTCCATTGCTGTTAAAGAAGCTGTATTTGGAGAAGTCTTGAAAGGACCTTTTCAAGGCTGGCCAAATAGCTCAGTGGATTAAAGTGCCTGCAAGCAGGTCCGGGGGCCAGGGGTTTGATCCCTAGTGGGGGCCAGGGGGTTGATCCCTAGGCATGCTGAGATGGCAGTTGAGACTGGGTGAGGTGGTGTGTACCTGTAATCCCAGCTCTTGGTAGGCTGTAAACAGGAGGACCACTAGGAGTCCAATCTAGTAGTAGTGAGACCCTGAACACCCTGTAGACCCTTCCCTAAAACACAAACAATGTGTTTCTTCATACTTGATGCCAGTTCAAATGTTGTAGGTACTCGAATTCAGCAAAATAACCCCATATAGTCCAATAGTCCATAATAGTAGTAGGTCTTCAAAATATTTATTATGTTATATTTTACTATCGTAGTGTTACTCCATTTCCCTTTCTTTCTCTCATAAATATAGTAAGAGCATTACTTTCTATACCCTCATCCTCATTACTAGCTACAGTTTTTCCAAGCACATGGAGGAAAGCCCAGAACTGATTTGTGTTGAGCCCACACTATGATCTTTAAATCAGAGGGGCCAGCCACAAGTAAGGAGGCAAAGGCAAAGCTGGGTGATCTCTAATACAACACCCCTTGCTAGAATATGCCCACTCGTGTAGGCCACAGAAGCAGGGAGGTACCATGGGATCGACTGAGTATCAGAAAACAGGTTAATGGTCCAGAAGGTAAATATGAGGGTTTTCGGGGGCAGGAGACATTTATAGCTCAATGGAGAGGCAACTCTGATGCTCTTTAGAGAAGTCAATGGACAGATCAAAATTAGATAATATGCATACAGATGTTAGAGGTCGAAGCAGTGCAAAAGGTCTTTCTCTTTCCACCAGTCAGATTCCTCATTTGAGCAGCTGACAATAGGTCTCTGGGCTTTGGTTCTGTCTTCCACAAGCTCCCCCTTTTCTTGGCGTGAAAAATAAGTTCTCTGTGAAGCAACGTAGTTGGCAAGTGAGAACGGGCAGCACCATCTCACGGGGCATTTTTCAGAAGATTATCCATTTTTGTAAATTGTTCTCAAATTGCTTTCTCCATTTTAAAGTGAAGAGTCTCTTGGGGATGTATTTGATCATCAGAATTTTTTTTGATGCTTTGTGCTAAGAATGAATAAAAGTTAACAGGAAATTGATTAAGGCTGACAGTTCACTATGAACTTCAATGTATTTCAAACAGAACTGGCCAAA
Organism: Ctenomys sociabilis; assembly: GCA_004027165.1. Classification (NCBI taxonomy): domain Eukaryota; kingdom Metazoa; phylum Chordata; class Mammalia; order Rodentia; family Ctenomyidae; genus Ctenomys; species Ctenomys sociabilis. Next base: position 70,434 of record PVKA01004189.1, on the reverse strand, counting down.
TTCTCTTAGCACGAAGGAGGAACTGGACAATGGAACTAACCTATCAAGTCACTTCTCAAAGGGGGCTCTCCCGGGAGAGGCTTTGTCAAATCCTGTTTGCCTTGAGCTCTGTGCTCTTTGATGCTTTTCTTTCTTAGCTTTGAGCTTCAGGAACATATTCAAGATATAATTTTACGGCATAACATCTGCTATGGGGTTTCAAAACCACAAAGCAAGCACGTTTAATGATTCAAAGTTCACAGCTTTATCAACATCAACAACTGCTCACATAGTCAACATGCCATCACCACATGTTACTTATGTGACTGGGAACAGAGCTGATGATTACAGCATTCACGTGGTAGCTTCCCAAGTGATCTGTTTTCAAATACTAATTAATGAATCCTCTCTGGACCAGTGTGAAGAAATACTATAGTTGGTTGGTTTTATGGGCAGGCATGTTAAATGACTCTGCTAACTTTCTCCACTCACCACTCTTGTTATCTTTCAACTCTCTCTACTGCCCCCCACCTCACATGCTTCCTGAGGCTAGAGTATTTAATGTCACAAGAAAAAAAACACATTAATATGATGTTTCAGATGCAGCATTTCTGGAATAAAGGTTAATAATCCAGTGAGATGTTTTGCGAAAGTTTTGTTAAGCAATCCTTGGGTAATAGGTTCTCCATCCTTCTTGGAGATCCACAATTAATGTCGCTATATTAGAGACTATGAACAATTCTTATTGTACTTTTCTGTTTCAGGTGAAGTGTTTCACCTAATGTTGGGATATGAAAAAAATAAGGAGAGTTTTAAAAAATAAAGAAGTAGTAAAGAAAGAATATATAGAAAAATAGAGAGATGATGCTTCTTTCAAATGTTAGGCATTGGCAAAGAAATACAATCCACCTGTCTTCTGAGTTGCTTAAAGCAAGCAGTTCTTTTTGGGAAATATGAAAGTCTTGCATAAGGGAGAATATTGAGTGTCAGCTTCTCATTCTGAAAATTAAGAATTGAATGTTACTCAGTAAATTAGTTCATCTCTGTGAGATTCCCTCATTTGTAAATGAGATAAGGTTTTACTCTGATTTCTGTGACTCTTTTTCAAATAGACACTAAAAATCTTAAATGTGCTTTTCATGGTCTCACATGACTTTAAGTCTTATATGACTATAAGTAATTTAAGAGTCTTTCTAACAATGCTGAAATGTCTGCAGCAGCAGCAGCAGCGGAAGCTTGGGAATGCACAGTGCTGTACCTGTGCCTCCCCTCCTGACTACCCTGGTCCTGTGGTGCTGCCTGTGGCCCGCTTCAGGACATACTCAATGTACAGCGCTCACAGGGAAGGATGCACACTTAAGAAAGGAACCTACAGCCTTTCAGTGAGATCAGTAAGCCCTAATAGCAGCTTCTGTAGAATGGCCTGGCTTGGCAGGATCTGGGAGGAAAGCCATGAGGTCTACAAAGTCAGCGTTGGGTTTATTTTGTAACTGAAAAGTTTGGTTTTTAGGAATTCTGGAGATCCAAAACAAGCAAATTTAATTTGGGGTCAGCTAAGTGATATCATGGAGCCAGCAGCAGTCCCTGCTCCTTGAATATGCACCTCTGTAAGTCTCCCTTTTGGAGCTTCCAAGGCTGATCTGTGTCTTTAGTGTTCTCCATTTTTAAATACATGTAGGCTTTCATAAAGAAGAAAGTCTGTCTTCCTTTAAGGAAGTGTTCTTTTTCTCCATTTGATAGCTTTTAGTTTTTCTATTTATTTTGATTTTATATTTAACTATTAAAAGGCATCTCCTTTCTATATAGCCAAATTCTTCTGGGCCATGGACTTTATTGTTACCCTTTGTATTATCTTCATAGAACCCCGCTTTCCTATTTTCTGGGGAAAAATAATTAAAGCACAATCTATAAGAACAATCAGATTTTTCACTTGTCTCATGCTCAAATGTAATGAGCTATGTAAAAGGCTTTGCACCAAGCCTGACACCCTTATCCAATAAATATCAAACTGAACAAGAAAATGAAGGTGTAGCACAAATAATGGTCCACAACAAGGGCTGAAGATCAAAGGAATGAATTATTTGCTCAGCTTTGTTAAATTGCTATTAAAGACAACAGAAGAAAACAAGATATTTTCTGAAAATCTGTTATTTTATTATTGAACCTGCTCTGAGGCAAATGTGGTGCATGACTATATCCCAGAAATCTGGGAAGCTGAGGCAGGAGGATTACCAATAAGCTCAGCCTTGGCAATTTAGTGATTTAGTTTTAGCGAGACCTTATCTTAAAATAATGAATAAAAAATGGTTGGGGATGTAGCTCAGTACAAAGGCCCCGAATTTAACTCCTGTACCTAGAATAAGCAGATAGTCTATTCTAATGAATTATTCTAAGGAGCAAATGAAAGAATCAAAAAATGTGAAGCATATTAAGTGATTTATGACTTATAAAACTGCTTGTTAAACAGATCACAAATTCCTTAACTTTGTTGCTACTAAATGGTTTTTAAATTGGTTGTAGCTTCCTTTGTTGCTACTAAATATGTAAGTATGCACAAATATCTAAAAGGCAACAGAATACCCATCTCTGACAAAACTAAAGAGGGGGGATATAAATGAAGGACCATTTTGAAGTAATATATAGATAGATAGATAGATAGATAGATAGATAGATAGATAGATATAGATATAGATATATAGATATCTTTCTCTTAATTCAATGAGAAGGAAGATTTGTACTAATAGTGTTTGGACAGGATATCATGTCTGCATCTTCTACTCTGAATAACTACTATGAAGACAACAATATGCAATGTATGAATTATTGTAACTGTTCTACTAACCTGCTTTGAAACTGTTTCATTGCTATTTATTTCTCAATAAAATAAATTTTAAAAAATAGAGTGTAGTGAGTACTAGAAAGCTGCAAATAAGAAGGGTTTTCTTTTTTCTTTCTTTTTTTTTTTTTTTTGGTGGTTCAGGCTGCCTTAAGGTCGAGTCTGGTAAGGCAAGTGGAGGTGGGGATCAACCTGTGGTATCCAGTGCCTGACAATATTTGCATAAGCAGGCACTTAAACAACTGAGCTAACCAGCAGGCCTCCGGAAGTTGCAAATAAGAAAAATCGATTTGTTTGACATCAGTCTGATGTTCAACCTGGAAGGTGACCATAACTCAGTGTATTATTAGTTCAGATATCAAATCAGTGCTATATTCCGAGCTAGCCTTTCTGGTAAACTCTTAGCAGTAGGGTAAGAACAAGTGAGCAGTGCTGTCCGTGGGCAGCCTTGTTCTTGGCCTGTGATGAATGCGGCTGTTGAACATTTAGGCAAAGAGATTTGCAGCTTTCGGGCCCTGGGGAGCAGCTTGGTCTGTGTCCTTACCCAGTCAGTGATACAAAACAAACTTGGCTGCTGAATAATTTCATGTAATTGTACCCTAGAGGGCTGCAATGTACAGGAAGATGGTCTTTTGTGTACATGTAACTTACTGAAGAAACTACAATGGAAAAGGAATACATCTGTTGGTGGATGCTTACCTGCAATTCTATTTAGTTGAAATTTCCAAATGTTAAACATAATGAAAATTCCCTGGATAGAAAGGTGTCCCTGGTTAGCTTCAGTAGCTACTCATTACTTTCTAAATGTTCTTACCAGGCAAACTGAGGGAAAAGAAATCCCTCTTATGAAAATATTTACCTGCAAAGTGCAGGAGCAGGTTGACTGGTCTGTTGCAGGCAGTAATTCTTCTAAAAGGCCTTGTGATTTGCGGATGGTGCTGGGGGAGTTTCACTCCTTCACCTGCCTAAGTTCTACACAGGCCTGTGCTTGATTAGGTGAAACCTTCTCTGTCAATCTCCTAAACTGGAAGTAATTGGCGAGGGATGCAGTTTCAGGTGGGCAATTAGGATTTTCTTTCTCAAGAGAGGTGTTAAATATTTTACACCACACAGTACACATATATCATGCTTTACAACCCCTCATTAGCCCACACAATAAGCCAGAGGAGGGCTCTAAGCTAGTACCCTCCCGTGATAGTGGAGGGGAAATTAAACAAGAAAGAGGTGGCCATTGGCTTCCCTGAGTGCTGCACATACAAGTAGAACTCACTAGTCATTTTACTCAAGAGCTCAGAGCCAAGGCTTTAGACAACCACAACTGAGCTCAGCTGCTCCTGATAGCTGGTTTTGCAGCTTCTGTTTTCCAACTTCTTTCTTGAATGTTTCTTGGGAGTTTCTCGGAGTTATTGTGTTAGGTAGAAAGATAGGCATTACCACCACTGAAGACAGGTGGCTAGGAGCTACTTGAAAAGGAAAGATGGTGATTGTTTTACCCCCTCACTTTCTACATCATAAGCTTTAGAAAATCCACACATGTGTGATATTCAAACTTTAGCCCAAGAGAATGTAACATCCCGTGAGCATGCTCAGAAGGTCCAGGACCTGTGCAACATACAGCCCATTGAGGGGCTGGAAAAAGCTCTTGGAATCTAAACAGAAAACACCTACCTATGGAGTAAACAAGTCCATTTCCATATAAAAGAACAATGTCTGGGAAGGAGAGGATATTCCTTGAAAGCCCCAGTTAATCCTGTGACTGTAACCTGAGACCCCAGTCAGTGCCATCATAGCGCTTACAGCACTCTGTACTTGAGGATGAGTTGGGCTTTCTCTTCTCTCTCATACATAATTTTTCACTATATTGTGGTTATACTTTATGCATATAATGGTCTATGTATCAAAGACCCAATTGGTTCCTATGTCTATGGACAAAGACTAAAAGGAAAACAAGATTAGAGATAATGTGGCTGGTAAAATGATTGGAAATTGTGTTACTGCCTTTAGTAATGTAGCTTCCTCAAGCTTCAGATCATGACTGTTTTCTTTGAATTCAGAATTTGGAATATGTGGGTCTATGTCTGAACAAAAATGGTGATCAGAATATAAGATGAATTACCACAAAGGAATGGTTAAGCTGAAGAACAGAATTTCTAATCAATTGGCATGATTTTAACAATTCAGATAGAAATGTCATTGAGCTGGTAGAAACATGGGTGCACATATACGTCATAGCTATATATATGCACCCATGTTTATAGTAACACAATTTGACATATCCAAATCTTGGAAACAACCAAAATACCCATCACCTGAGGAATGGATGAAAAAGATGTGGTATTTTTATAAAATGGAGTATTACCGAGCTATAAAGAAAGACAAACTTGACGCCTTTATAGGTAAGTGGATGCAACTAGATGCTACACTCATAAATGAAATAAATCAGACCTACATGTGTACATATCATACAGCCTCCCTTGTTTAAGAACCTGAGGGGGGTGGAGAGATGGCTCAGTAGAATAAGCACTTGCCTAGCAAGCACAAGGGCCTGAGTTCAATCCCTGGTTCTGCCAAAAAAAAAAAAAAAAAAAAAAAAAAAAAAAAAAAAAAAAAAAAAAAAAAAAAAAAAACACCTGAAAGAATAAATTAAACCTGAAAGTTATAATGTATATAGTAAAACAGAAAGAAACTGAATATAAGGATTAAACAACGAAGAGGGAAAGGAGAAAAGACAAGAAAAAAGGAAAGGGGAAAAATTATTCAGGTATATATACAGCAAGGCTGAGGTGACTACACTAGTAATTTCCATCAGTTTTTTTTTTTTTTAAAGCAATTAATGTTTAGAATTTTCACTCTAACTCTGTACACTGATATCTGTGACCTAAGCAGCTACATGGAAAGCAGCAAGGTATAATAAAAAATCATGGTTGAATACCTCTCATCTTGGTCTTCTAAATGTATGCCATTTCGGATGTCTTCTTGATTATTATACTCTCTTGAAAATAAATGATAAAAAAGTAAAAAAGACAAGAAAAACATGAAGTTTTTATTTTGATTATTTTTTAATGTGTTTGGTATAGGGTCTCACTATGCAGCTTGGACTCATAGTGATCCTCCTGTTTCAGCCTCCCCAGTGCTGGGATTATGGGCAAACACCAACATGCCTGTTCTCGGTGGCTGGCTCAGTGCACCCCGGGGCAGGGCTGGAGTGGCATGTGGTGCTGGGGATCGAAATCTGGCCCCTACACTTGCCTAATCAGGTGCTTAGCCTTCTAAGTTCTTTTTGACGGCCCCCCAAATTAAGGTTTATTAAAAGTGTTAATATTCAATTATTTCTCCAATCTCACATAGCTATGTCTGTTAATCTGAGCAACAGATTTGATGATAAAAGTACCCTTTTGTAAATGCATTTAGTACAGGGTATACAGGGTCTTACTACACAGATCAGACTCTTAGTGATCCTTCCTGTTTTCATTCTCTCAAGAGCTGGGATTACAGGCGTGCACTGACACTCCCAGTCTCAATTGCCATCTCAGCACGCCTCTGTGGTGGGGCCAGCACGGCACTCAGGAGATTGAACCCTGTCTGTGCATCTGCCTAAGCAGGTGCTTTAATCCTCTGAGCTACCTCACTGGCCTTAACCATTGTTAATTTGCTATTCTTGTTCTGCAAATCTGTAACATGGGTATTGTTGTGTGTTACCCTATTCCGTCATTGTTTCTATTTGTTTTTGCTTTTGTTTTTACTGTTGAAAATAAAATAAAATAAAATTAAAAATAATAAAGAAATAAAAAAGCAAACAAGTAAAAAGAAATGTCATTGAATTCAGTTGTCAAACTTAAAAGTGGCTAACACTAGAAAAAATTGTTTTTATTCTCTTTTTTCCTTCCATATAGAAAATTACTTATTCATAAGTAGAAAGGAGCCCAGAAATAGAAAGGACATCAGTGCTAAGTAACAAGATATTCCAGGAGTTTCACCCTTACTTTTCTTGTTCTATCCCATGGGGCTAGGTGCCTTTGAAATTAGCTGTTTGGGTCACAGATGTTGGGCTTGGGAAGAAGCTGTGAGAGCTTGTGCTGTATTCGTGAGACCCTGGGTTCCATCTCCAGCTCTGCAAACAAATGGACAAACAAAAAAACAAAAATCCTCTCCAATATTCCAACTTACAGCAGTCAAATCAGAGCAAAACAGAGCAAACCAAATATGCACATTCACAAAGCTAGTGGCTTGCTTTCCTTCCAGGGGAAAGTGGAATAAAATGTTTCAGAACAAATTTGTCTGGTGCTTTGCTGCGGTCTTACATTTCCCTCCCACCAGAATTCTTCTGAGCCTGGAAATGCCACTGTGGGTGTCTCTTCGGTTGGTCCCGATTCTCCAGGAGGTCATAGCAGGTCTGGTTAACAAGCTATGCTTTCTTCAGTGGCTATCATGCCCGTCAGGCAGAAGGCAAGAGAAGTGGGTGTGAAGCCTGACATCAAGCTCTGGTTGTCCTAGCCTGAGGACGGATATAAAGCCAAATTTGCCAGAGTGCCAAGCGTCCAACCCTGCATGCTGGCTTGTTGGAATGTTAATTCTGAGAATGCAAGAGTGGCTCAGACCCTGCAGGATTCAGGGCCTTAGGACCAGAGCTCGACCTGCTCTGAGCTGACAATGGAACTTTCGTGTTGCGCGCACAGGTTATTAAAGATTCTGCTTACTTTACAATGGTCTGTTAACAGCCCTAATGTCTTTACCATGTGCAGCCTATTGACTTTTAAGTAACATTTTATTGAAGTAACTGCCGTGCTTATTAGCCCGTAAGATTTACGCTTCATTTTCAGTCCTGAATCTGAGGGAGGGGGGCAGGCAGCTTTCCCTTAAATGGCGAGGTTGGAGCCCTGTGAGATAAGAGACACTCACTCTGAATGGGAACATATGGGGTGCAGTAGGGTTAGGAGGAGAAGCAGAGGGTCTCCTAGGATTTGGGGTGAGCTAAAAGGTCACAGAAAAACAATCACATCTTCATTAATAGGACTGAAATTTGGAAGAAAAAATATTTGCAGATGTGGTCAGTGTGTATGGCTTACGTCGTGGCTGTAGTGTTTTATAGTGTCATGTGGACAGTTAATTTTAATGAGTGCAGTTTCACATAAATGCACATGTAGAGGACCTTCAGTTCTGACTTCTCAATATAACATGCTGTTTTTACTTAAGCGTTTTGGAAAAATAAAAATTGGCTCATGTATATCCTCTATATTTGTTAGCTATTGAAAACAGAATTGTGTCATTAATACGCATCATTGTGCACAAAATCTCTAAACTTCTTTATCTACAAAAACATGGCAAGGAAGAGTAGTTGGTATTCACTCAACCCTGAGATGTTTGGATGTGTCAAATAATCCTCTGTCGACTATAAAAAGAAACCTTAATGTGCTTTAAATTTGATTTTACTTTAACTATATTAGAAATATGTTTGTCGAAAGCTGCATTGCAGTATAGTTTTTCTTTTAGTTTTCCTTATTGTTGAGGAAACACTTATGGGCAGATGTGAGTTTTTTAAATAAAAAATAATATTTTCATGTCACTGTGTGCTCATGAGCTCACTGAGATGGGGGAAGAAATCGAATGTTCCAGAGGCTCTACCAAAGGTTATAGGATGAACGGCAAGTAGTGGTTTAGAAGGGGAGGTATAAATAGGGCTTTTCACTCTGGTGTAATGTTTTATGGCCAATGGAAAACTTCATGTTTCTCATTTCATTTTTCAACAAATGGCTCAGAAATAAGCTGAAGAACCAGAGCACAAGGCATGTTTTCCTACCATTTTTCTGAACCAGAGATAATGTTCAGAGATTCTTGAACATTTATGGCAAAAACCCTAAAAGACAGATAAGAACCCATAGCTGGGTCAGTCCTATTTCTTCTGCTTTTGAGACCTCCTCATCCTGAAAAAGATCCCATCACCCAGGCGTCCTGAACTAATAATGGAAGAGAACTGTCTGTCGCAGCCCTGGGCTTCGGTTAACTAGCATTTTAGGTCTACAGAGACTTAGAGAAATACACTAATATATTCACAACAGAAGGAAAGTGCCAACAGAAACAGATCCTGAACTGGTTCCCAAACAGAATGACAAAAAAATGTTGACCAGACCACACACAGTTCAGCCACATTGTGTGGGGACCCTGCAACATACCCTTGTTTGGTTTCAGCCACCCATGGGCGGACCGGGTGCTCTTCACGCAGGGACATTTTGCACTTAGCTCAGCAACGCAGAGTTAGCAGTGGTAAAAAATGAATGTTTCTTCCAAGTAGGTCCATCGCCGAGGGATGTTTCCTTTCAGGAAAGCTTAGCGAGGAAGAGACTCAGGGCAATGCGCAAATAAGAGAATTCAGTTTGTAATCTGATGCTGCACATTAGCGTACATATTATCTGCACCTTCGCACGATGCACATTTCTCAAGTGTTACGTTTTGATTTTAGAATATTTTTGTTATGCATGTAAATACCATTTAAGATAACAAGGCACTAAAAGCAACACTCAGCCTTCCCTAACCCTGAAGCCTGGAAAGTCAATTTGAATTCAATAAAATTAACTTCTAGTCTGCTGATTTCTGGAAATAGAATTATTTAAAGAGCTTGGTAAGTCACTATGGCTGACATCAACTTGCAGATATTTTAATATTCAGATTGTATTTCTTGAGAATTGTTGATCCTAACCAGAGCTATTAAGGCCATGTGCAACCTGAAATAACTAAATATGGTCCTGAATCTAGCTGCCTCACTAAAGCTAAGCAATGCAGGCACAGAACTGAAACTGCAAAGCATTTTAAACTATCCGCTGTGTTTCATTTAACTTCTGATTAATTGGAGATATGCCCTGTGTGAAAATAATTGATAAAAATTAGTTATAAATTTCAGATATTTCCAAGCTTCTATCTTTCTTCGATTTTACTTAATACTTCAGTTCCAGCCCTTTTATAAAATCAGGGTGACAGACCATGAAAGCATTTACTTCAGAATTACAAGCAAATATGATATTATGGCAGAAAGATGCCTCGGGGCGTGCATGTGGGGGGTCGTGCAGAAGAATGTGCAGTGGTGGGTAGAAGAGATCAGTAGCTCTGCATCTCTCCTAGAAAATGATTTATCAGAACACTGCAACGTTTGATGTCTTAAAATTACAGAAGAAGCTGCAGACCAAATAGTATGCAAATCATATATATGACAGTGTTATCGAAGACATTTAGGATTTAAGGTTTTTTTTCTGATTTTAAATAAAACGTGGTTTGACAAGCTAGTGCCGATCTATGCAAAATGAAGGATATGCTGAAATATGACTATAAAATTATTTCACAAAACAGCTCATACTTCATCTGCCACCAAGCCCAGAATGAAATGCAACTGGGGAGATGCACAGCTATTTTAAATGTTGTTCATTAAATAGTATCACTTTTTTAGATTATATTTTATAAAATAAGAGGAAGCAGTTTTGTAACTCCCAGGAGAGAAATCAGGTACTACTCATTTCAAGGACCTCTCAGACTGCTATTTAGCAATGCTAGTGTTATCTAAGAAAAGAACAGGTTTTGTTCTGTCCCCACTATCACCTAACACCCCCCAGAAAAATCACATCATGTATTTTCATGAAGTTATGTGTGTATTTCAGAATTTAATTTTTGAATTTTCCCTCCTGTTGTAATAGTTTTCTTTTTTAAAAAAATCATTTATTTGTTTATTTATTTATTTATTTGGTACAGGGTCTCGCTATGCAGCTCAGACTCACAGTGATCCTCCTTTCTCAGCCTCCCCAGTGCTTGGATTATAGGCATGACATTACACCCTGTCTCAGTGGCTGTCACAGTGGGCCCAGGGCTTCAAGGTCTGCATGGTGTGTGGTACCAGAGATCCAACCTGGGTCTCTGTACTTGCCAGGCAGGCACTTATACCGCTGAGCTGTCTCCCCAGTTTTCTTAAAATGTTTTTGCGTGTGATGTGACAACAATTTTAGAAATACTGCACAGTAAAGATTTAAGAATACCGAATATCTCTCAAAGCATAATTATTTTAGAAAGGAAGTTGATGCTATACCAGTAAAATGATTGCATAGGGAAAAATACTGTTTTCTTTGACTAAGTGAGCTGTTTATATTTTGCTGCATCAAATGAGTCTAAAACATGGAAACATTTGTTCTCATATGACATACTTTATCTTTTTTTTATGAAAAAATTGAGTAAAATCACATAATATGGTCTACATCTAAAAAGGAAGTTATATGCAACTAAAGTTTCACTTGAAACAAAAGCTTTTTATAGTGATGCTTAGTTGTTAAACTTTGAACAGTCAAAATATTGTAGATTATTTTTACTTTGGACTCTGTGTAGATGCTTCTGAACTGAAATAAAGAAATATATATGTACAATTAAGTCTTAATTTAAAGCAATAGTACATTAAGTAAACTCAATTTTAGATTACTGAGTTTATTAATGAAATTGTGTGTTCTATCTCTTGCTAATCAAAGTTTGAAAATTTGGGCAAAATTGTAACCATACACTTAGTTTTCCAAAAAATGCAGTGTTTGTTACTATTTTCCGTTACAGTAGATGGCTAAATCAATTATAGAAAATTTGATCCTTTTATTTATTATGTAATTTAAAAAATTAAAAAAAATCCATTTGTGTTTTAAAATCCATTTGATGTGTACATGTGTGTCTGTGTGTCAAACTGCTGTTCTCTGTGTGCATGCCTATAATCCCAGCACTGGGGAGGCTGAGACAGGAGGATCAAGGAGAAAGGTTTCCACTGTATGTAAAAATTCTACATATGTGTTGGCTTTACATTGTTAACAGATGAGAGTAATTCATGGTATTGGGGAAAAAACTGATAAAAAGACATTTCTTACACGAAATACCACAATTCTGGCAATTTGTTCAACCAGATCTATTTGCATTTTAGTCATATTAAGGTAAATGAGGGCAATTTCAAGAATCTCTTTAGAGAAAAGAGCTTTATAAAAACAATGATTGTAGATTTCTATTTACTTTATTTTATTTTTTTTCTGTATTTTAGGAAAGGATCTGTGGGGTGTTCAGGGTCTCACTACTAGATCAGACTCACAGTGATTCCCCTGTGTACGGCCTCTGAAATTCTGGGATTATACCACGCCCAGTCTCAATTGCCATCTCAGAGTGCCCTGGAGGCGGGGCCTGCATGGCAGGCCTGGGGATTGAAGCCCTGGCCCCTGAGCCTGCTTGCAGGTGCTTTAATCTGCTGAGCTATTTGACTGGCCCTCAGATTTCTATTTATTCGTTGCTACTTAAACACCCAGTTTTTAATTCTAAAAATAATTTACTTTTGCTCTCTGCTTTTTTTTTTTTTAATCACAGAATCTCGATCACTTTTAGCAGTAACCGTGGCAAACATAAAATGAACACTGGGCAAGTTTTACTGTTTTCAGAACATTTTTACACTTATGACTTTGAAAGGTAGGCGGTTCCCAAGCCTGTGTTATAGATGAGGACACTGAGGTACAGAAAATCTAGTAGTGGATCCTGCATTTTAGGTCCCAGAATTTATTGCACATGAGAATCAGTTGGAGAATTCTTTGCAATTCCAATGCCCATTCCAATGCCTTATACACTCACAAAATCAGAATATTTAAAGATAGAACCCAGAGGTCTGTCTGTATATATTTAGGCTCCACTAGGTTGCAACGTTCAATTAAACCCAAGAACGTCTTAACAAAGGCACAGTTAGAAACTGGCCCACCCAGGACCTGAGTTTTCTGGATTAAAGCAAAATATTTGAATTTTTCAATGCAATGTATGGAATTTTCTAGGATATTGGAACACACAGGAATTTATTGTTTTATCAGCTTGCCCTCGTATATTTTACTCCTGCACACCATTTCTATATGTCTTATCTATCTATCACTATTTGTAGGAATGGAATATACAAGGATTTGAGGTAGGAATTGATAGGTAACTTACAGATCAAGTCAGGAATCAATCTCAATCTCAGAGTTGTTCATGGAGGAGGACTACTAAGTAAGGCTTAATATTAAGGACATAAAATTTTGTCTTCAAATCTAAACTAACACAAGATCCTGGATGTTGTTGGGGAACCTATATTGCTTGAATAATTATTTTTCTAAAGTTTGTAAGTATGTTTTGTTAATCAAAATATCTTTTTTTTTTTTTTTTTTTTTTTTCAAGAGCTCTCAAGTTGTTAACTAGAGTAAGTGACACTTGTTGGACTGGGCTATAAAAATACTGGCCAACTCTTCTCTCAATGCAGTTTCAGATGCTGGCCTTCACAATCAATTAGGTTTAATTCACAGCAAAACTCCAGAAGAAATTTGGGAAGGAAACTTGGTATGATGCCACCTGCCTCAGGAAACCAGCACATATCACAATCAAACACTAGCAGTATCTAAACTTAAGTACAACAAGTGCCTGCGAACATGATACTATATTCAAAGTGCTTCCCAGTTCTACCTGGCATGGCTCTTGAGTCATCAAATGCAGGTCTTAAGAGAGCTCCCATTAGTGATCGTTCGGTCCTGCTAGCTTCACATTGTCTCTTTTGAAAACATGATCCCAGAAGACCTTCATTTATAGTACAGGATGTATACTTAGTAAAGCACACTAGGTGCCCAGTTTTAGGGTTATTTGGCATTCAAATCACAACCTCAGATCAAAGCAATAAAGCTCCAGATTGTGGCTCTTAAGGTACTACCCTGATCATGGGACATATATGGAAATAATAGAATTTTGAATCTGATTCCTTGGAAACATGACATAGCCATCCACCTACTTCCTTCACATGAGCCTAGGCCCCAGGCTGGCATTGTCAGGTCATTCATAGGATGCCATGATTAGCTCCCCATGGAATTCTTGTCACGAGCAGTCTAAGAATCTCATAGAATAAACTGCAACCAAGGAAAACAAAATTTGCTTGTGATGGCAGTATGGATCCTGGGAAATGAGTCCTGGCCAGGAGAAAGAAGTGGAGTGTATGACCCTGGAGAAATTCCCACTCTGGGAGAAGGGCTTCTTCAGCTTGTATGCAGCATGGAAAGGTCGGCAGATAAAAACATGTGAAATCACTCAGGGGTCTACGGCCATACCACCCTGAACGCGCCCGATCTCGTCTGATCTTGAAATCACTCAGGTTTTCCTTAGTGAAGCTTATATTAAAGATCAACACCATAAGAATTAATGTCACAGAAGTTAGGATAAAGATTACCTCAGTGGGAAGGGATGTAATACACTGAAAAAGGACCAGCAGGGGCATCTAAAGTAGAGCAACGTTTTGTTTCTTATTCAGTAGTGCATGTGTTTTCTTATTCTTCGTTATGCAATGGATGTTTTGCATATTCCTTTATATATTTGCATTATTTTACAATTTATAAGAAAAATATTAAACTGGACTATGAAGTACAAAATCATTTTTCTTCCATTTATTTCATATTGTTTATTTCAGTGGTGTACTTGATTTGTATGTGCATGAATTGTTAAATAACTCCATTAACTTGTAGTATCTTTAGTTTGAAGTCTCCAAAATTTATCTTTAAAACACAGGGAAATTTTCCTATAGGGGCAAAAGCAGGGGAAGAAAAAGGCCTTAGCCATTTCTGGATAGAAGAAATCCCAAGAGATACATACAGTGGCAGTTCTGCTGACCCAGAAGCAGTCGCGGGAGCAGAAAGATGTCATTTAAGTGTCTTCCTATACAATTTTCCGAGCATTTTCCTGGGAAGTATGCCATTATCTGACCTTTTGTCCACAGACTTCGCCCTTCCCCCAGTGCTGCAGATTTTAACCCCAATTATGCCTGCAAAAGCCATTTGTGGAGTTGGCTGGGAGATTTCTGCCAGAAAGGGGGCGCGTGGATCCCGAAAGGCTGAGATATGTTCCTGAAACTGGCTGCTCCCCCAGTTCTTCTCCTTGGGAAGGGCCTCAAAAAAATGCCTTTGCCAAGGCCTGCTCCATTTGTACATGAAAAACTTTCCTTCCATCGTATGTGGGAGTCCTCAGCCCAACTAATACTGAAAATGGTAACAATCATAAAAAAGTTTTAAGTTAATGCAAACAAGTAGCCTTAGGATTAGTATTGTAACACATTGCTAGTCTGCTAGTGTGTTCACAGAGGTGACATGTAGAATTTATTAGTCCATGGAGTACTAAAATTGCAATCTGGAAAAGAATCTAGGAGAAATAATGTTCTTTTTATTTTACAAAGGAGATCACTAGAAAGAAAATGGAAGACATACGGGACTATATTTAAAAATATGAAAAAAAAATATACACATATGTGATCATATACATATGCACATATTGTCTTTAATGGATGGAGAGACTTAAGAGCCATTCCATAGTAACTTGCTTTACTTCTTAATTTTCTAAATGTAATGAAATGCAAAAATATGATTTAGTACCTCAGAGAGTTTGATTTATTCTGATTCATTAATTTTGGCAGTGTTAATTAACCTTATGATCCTTTGCAAAGTAATGATGTAGAAACATTATGAATAGGGATGGCAGGTGTCCACACTGATAATTTAACCAGAAATTGTGTGAGGTTGAATTTGGTACCGAGGGCTCACAAGGTTTTCCTGTGCTGTGGCAGTATTTGTGTACTCCATTCTGTCTGGGAAGGGCCACAGACTTTCTTTTTTAAAAAATTCTATTTACTATTATTATTATTATTTTGGCGGAACTGGGGATTGAACTCAGGGCCTTGCGCTGAATAAGCATGCGCTTATTCTACTGAGCCATCTCCCTGGCCCCCAGGCCTTTCTTTAAGTCAGAAGACCAAATACTTGAAGGACTTTTTAGGATCAGGATTGCCCAACCAAACACTGGCGAAAAATCAGTCATTTAAGATTGCGGATGATTTAAATAAGCCTAAGGGTTAAAGCTCTCCCAGGACCAGAGCGATGCCAGAAAGCGCAGTCTCACGTGCACTTCGCCAGAGTTACCATGGGGTGGCGCTCTAAGGCCCAGCTTTGCCTGCCTGGTTTGATTTGCTCTACTGCAGGCTGCGCAGAAGGAATTCTTTCAGTACTTATTCTTAAGCCCCTTCTCACCATACATGCAAATTATTTACATTAAAACCCCACTGACCGTCAGGGCTGATGAAAATAACAAAGTAATTAGAAGTCAGTTGGGCATATACAACACACATTGCTATCTCAAGTGTGTTTATACAGGTGAGAGAAACGGAGGTTTGGGGAGAGAGTAGTAGCGCTCTCAGTGATTTCATAGTGTGATTCTTTTTTCCTAAAAATATTTTAGTAGATTAAAAAACCCGTTCATTTCTAAACTCCAAGAGATCCACTTTGACTTTTAAATAAATCATGCCACATAATACACTTTTAAAATCCAACGACTCAGTTATTATTGAAGGCAGAATTAACGTATTTTTTTTATTAAGAAAAGAAGGAAAGTGACTGTGTTTTAGAAGAATAAATTTAAGCCAGAATCTTTGTTTTAGTTTAGCACTTCGGACTACTCTCTAAAAGCATTAAAGAATAAAAAATTAAAATAAAGCCATAGAATAAACTATAAATAAAATCCCATTCCTCAAATAATTTCAATCATTTTTATTATTTAATTAGGTGGATAGATTTGTCTGTACAACGGAGGAAAAAATAACATTCCTTTTTGAAGGGGAAGAATCAAGAGAGTAGGATTCACAGCTGCAAAAATACGTCATTTATTTTATTTATTTAAATGTTGTACTTATTTATTTAGTACAGGGTCTCGCTCTGCAGCTTGGACTCGTACTGATCTTCCTGCCTCAGCCTCCCATTGTTGGGATTACAGTTGTGCCCCTGCCACGCCTGGTTTCACATAGTGCGCTTGGTTTAGGGGCCCACACGGTGTGCAGTATGGGGGATGGAACACAGGCCTTTGTGCTTGCCTGGCAGGTGCTTAGACCACTAAGCTGTCTCCCCGGCGCACGTCATATTTTTTAAAGTACGGTATTCTTATAGACAGTGATATTGCCAGTCACTATTATCTTCCATAGGTGAAGAAAAAAGTCTTGCATGTGCAAAATTAGGATTCAACCATATCCACCAGTTCTCATCTAACTCATTTCATTCATTCATTCATTCATTCATTCATTCATTCATTCATTCATTCATTCATTCATTCATTCATTCATTTTGGCAGAACCAGGGATTGAGCTCAGGCCTTTGCACCTGCCAGGAAAGCACTTATTTTGCTGAGCCATCTCCCCAGCCCCTAACTCATTTTATTTAAATTGCCTATCATGGATGTTTCCCAAAAGTATTGAAGGCTCTTAGAAAATCTGATTGTCAATGGCTATGTCATAATTGCTTTAATTACTTGTTCATTAATCATTATGCTGTTTTTTTCCTCTACTACAGTGGTTTGACAATAATAGATAAAATTGTTGTGGTGATCTATGTACATTAATTCTTACTAAGTAACAGTTTAAATTTTTAAAGAAAGTTTTCTTTCAGTGTAAAACAATATTTCTGATTTTAATTTAAACTTTTGATTAGAAAAAGATGTTTCTTTATATAGATGTAGATGTAAAGAAAGTTTATGCAATATAAACTAGTTGGATAGAGAAAAGCATTTTTTTCTTGATCTATATTTTAAATTTCTTAATCAGAGTACACTTGATACCAGAACCATTTAGATTAATTTTGAGATGAGAAATTTCTTGCAATATAATTCCCTTAAAAATATGACATCCTTCTCCAGCACTATTGGTTAATATCAGGTTTATGTACTTGATAGATCTGAAGCATTAAATCTAATATAATATTTAAATATTGATATTTTATTTTATCTTTTTTCTTTAAATCCAGAAATATTTGGATTTAAAAAGGAAACCAAGAGTTATAGTGGGGAAAACATTTGTGCCTCTGACTTTAGGGATTGCTCTCAACTTTGACAGGATCATTTATTTCACTGTTTGCCCTGAAAGCAAGCTCACCATGTGAAATTTGTTAAAGACAGAGGCTATTCATCTCAACTCTCTAAAAGTTGGTAATAACCTGAAGACAGGAATGGTTACCATTGAGCAAGGGGTTAATCATACAGTGTCTGATTTTGAATTCTCTTTCTGCATTTGCGCATGAACTTTTCCTTAGATAATCAGCCATGGACTCTTTTTCTTGTACTTTCTACTTATTACACCACACTTCATGTTTTTCTGGTGGAGAAAACTTTTCCCATTTGAAAAAAAATTTCCAGCGAAAGAGAAAATTTTTACAGTGTAAAACTGAATTTTCACCCTTCAGCTAGTCAAACTAGAAAATGCAGTTTTAAACAGATAAGACAATGTTCTATAACTGTTTTCACTGAACTACATTCCATCTTTGCCTTTTCCCCCCTACTTGCTTACAAGAACAGTTAGAACAATTTTGCAAATAGGAATATTGGATTCATACATCAAAGGAAGATATTCCTTTGGATAGGGTCCTTTTACGAGTGTACCACATTTAAAGAGAAAAATACTGCTTTAATGGAGAACTCTACAGAAACAATGGAGGCAAGAATAGTTACATCTGTTAGGGTTTTCCTTTCACTATTATTACTAAGGGAAGATAAGCAAAGAGAAATTCTTTGAGCTTCTAGAGAGTAGTGAGCATTGTGAAGAATTTGTGTGTACCAAGCCCAGAGCCTGGTGCAGGTGGGTATTTTACACACAGAACTTGGATGGTGACATAGCTGGGCTGCGGAAAACAGCGCTTCCTTCTTCCATCTATGAATGTCTATCACTTGGACAATGGTCATTGCTGTATTTTCTTAACCCAATATAGATGGAAAATGTGTTTGAATTATATTGTGTGACACTCGCTTCTCTCTGAACAGGCCCAAGCAGGGAAGGAGGAGGGCCTGGTTTTGTCAGGATGAGTCCAATGCATTCAGCTGTTATCACACTTGGCTGATTGTAATCATGCGTTTTATGGTTTGTTTTCCAGCTGCTCCCAAAATTCATTGCATTGTCTTCTAGCTTTATTTTTTAATATCCTATAATTCAAAGTTCTCAGAAAAAAAGAGTTCAAGTAAAAGTACATGTCCTGATTCTCTCCCTATTTTTTTTTTTTTTTCTCATGGGGCAGAAAGGGTTTAAATTTTGTACACATTTTCCAAACCTCTGCCTGGAGAAGTGCATTTGTTTCTGTAGGGGAGGACTCCACTGGGAATACATTTACAGGCTTCTTCGGTGAGAGAGAAATTGAGAAATAAACCTACATATACAAAATTCTGAAATGCAAAAAAAGCCTTTGTTCAGGATTTGTATTAAAATGTCTCTTTTTAAGAGTGGCAGGAAAGCAGTAGTGCTATTTTGGCATTTGGCATGTTTAGCTTTCCTTGGAAAGTATTTGCCATAAACTCCATTGTTCTAAAACTTGTTCACAGTTAACACTATGTAGGTGTGTACAATACAGAGCACTTTCATTCATAGTAACATCGAAAGGCAAAGGATTCCTTCTGTACTGTCTCTGAAAATATCTTGATTTCCATTTTAAAACAATTTATTTCAGGGAAAGGATGTTCTATCATTTTTAATAGTTTTTTCTCCCTGTTAGTTTAGTCCTCTTAAGAGTCAAGTCTGAGAGAGAAGGGGGTCAGAATTACAAATTTCCATGTCTACAGTTCCGCCTGTGCGGGAGTGGTTCCCTTAGCTATTTTTAAGTCATTAAAAGCCCTGTATGTAGGTGGCACAGGTGGAAGGCCTGCCCATAAATCAGAAGGACTGGGTTTCTTGACTTCATTTAGGGGTAGTTTTACTGTTTGCTGTCACCATAGCTGTCAGCAGGAGGTCTTGAACATCCTAATTGTCAACCAGGACTCAAACGAATCCTTAACTAATTGTTTAGATCAGCTAATCTCCGTCCCTGCTCTAAAAAGGGCAGGCAGCTCTGAGGATCCTGTATTTTAGATCAAGCTCTTCTGGGTCTAAAAATCCTTGTTCGGTTGACCAAGAATCCAGAGACCAAAGGCCTACCTGTGTGTGCAGTCAGAAAGCAGATTGACAAGCACTCGGCACACCAGCCCAGATATGGAGAAGGGAGGGAAAGGAGAAGGCTCTGTGCGCATTGTGTATAGGCTGAGGGAGCCTATACAGTTAGGCCACCAGCTTGGGCCTCACTCAGACAGCTGTGAACCGACAGAAGATTCTATTCATTGACCAAAATGCACCAAGAACCCTGCTAAAGCTGAAAGACAATTCCCTGCTGAGTCTACTGCCGTGTTTGCACGGATACACATTGTGGATACACTCTTCATTGACACATTCTGAGATATTTATGAGCATTTAGTTGAGCTGGAATTTTAAAGCCATGTCAGCAGCATCAGATAGGCACACACACACATCATACTACAATACAACCTCCCTTTTTATCGTCACCTCTGCTCAATCAGCTTCCCAAAGCAAAGAGTTAATGCGTTAGTTAACCCATATTTGTTATGGCTCAGTTATTTACCAGGCATTAAGCATTTTATAGGTGTTAAGTTATTTAATCATACAACAGTCCTATAATACAGGTACCTTTATTATTTCCACTTTGTGGGAAAAGTGATTTTTGGAGAAGTTCATTAATTTGGAGGGAATCAAGTCCAGCACTGGTGAATCAGCGTAGCAGTCAGACTTCGGGAAAGCTTTTGAGGAAATAGACTTTGAAGTGGAAATTCAGGGCACCAGGAGCAGGCAGGGCTTGTTGCTCCGCAGAGGCAGATGGACAAGGTGCGGACTTCAGAGGCTGGAGGCTTCTGCGCCATGGGCTTGGAGGGAGCCAGAGGCCCGGCTTCTCCAAGTGGTAATCCCCAGTCAGACTTTCACTTTCCCCTACTGCATCGACCAAATGAATTTAGCAAATCTGTAGATGGCTTTTCTTCCTTCCCCTGTCCTCAAACCTGTCGTTTTAAAAATAATTTTCTTTACTGATTGCAAATCCAGTATGTGTTTATTATGAAACATACAAAAGCCATACAACACACATGCACAAAGGCAAAAAGGAAACTAAAGCATTTCTTATTCCACCTCCCTGAGGTGCCTCCTTTCGTATTTGCCACATACAGGCTCAGCCTACTGTAATAAGAAAACAGACTGACACTACACGGTACAATGCGCACAGAGCCTTCTCCTTTCCGTCCCTTCTCCACATCTTGGCTGGTGTGCTGAGTGCTTGTCATATTTTATTCAACAGCATTTTAACTCAATTTGATGAATGTCTCAAATTCAACTTGTTTATGCAACAGGTCCGCTTCCCGTAGAAGTCAGATTCCTTCCCTCTTTAATTTTGCTTGTGATTTCACGCGAACAGATTCATCCACCACACAGACAGGTGCAGCCGCTCTATTTTCAAGCATTTGATTGACAGCTTTCAGGGACTGCCGCAGACCAACCCGAGCAAAGGCTGTCGCCTCGCTTGACACCGACAGGTGGCGATGGCTCCCACATGGATGGACACTGTCATTTTTCAATTACAGCAGGGTTTTTTTTATATTAACCTTTATACCTGACATCTACTTGATAAGTAAGATGGTATTTATTGTTTATAAATATATGTCTTTGAATGCTAAGAAAATTGGACTGTTCTTTATGTGTTCATCTATACTGCTTTCATAACTTGTCTTTTTTTTTGCCCATTTTTTCCTACTGAGATGTTCGTCTTTCTCATACCATTTATAAATTATCTTTCTATGTAAAGGGATTAAAATCTACAGCTATGACTGATATCATTCCACACTTTTATTTGTCTTTTAATTTGTACAGTTTTTAATGGATAAGGGAGATATATGGCAGTTTTAGATTCTGTAGCCCTTTCTATTTTATTGTCTATGATATTTGTTTCTGTATGTAAAAAGATTTCCTTTACCTCAAGATGAGAAAAATGATTCCATGCATTTTCTTTTCTTTTCATTACTTAATTTTTGATACACCTGGTATTTATGTTACTATAAGATGTTGGGGGAGAAATTCAATATTATTTTTTCCTGAAGAGTTAATTGTTTCTATACCATGTTTGGGACAATACTATCTAACTGTAATAGCTAGCAACAACAATCTGAGCCTACAGTGAAATCATATGTCAACTGGCATTGATTCCAGGCCATCTGATTCCATTGCTTTGCAAAGTATTTAATCACTAGAGCCACCCTGTTTCCAGCATGGTCCACTTCAATGCTTTTTGTGTTTTCATTGTTTTAAAATATTTTGTTGAGTTTGATTTCTACACAACCGCACAAAAACATGCTTCCTATAACAAGTTAAGCAAAACAGCATGGACTGTACATAAAATTAATCAACTCCCTCATTTGGCTGCACTTCTTCTGAAACCAAATCTCATAGTTTGGTGAATGAACCTTTATACTTTGTCTATGGTTTTCTGACCAAATAACAATGGCAGTAGCAGCACAAGTGACAATAAATTATAGCGGGGAAATATTTATCTACTGATGTAAGTCATTCTAAACATTCTCCTTGACTGATTTTTGTCTTTCACAGCAAACCTGCGAAGGGAACATAATTCTCATCAATATATAGATGAGCAAACTGTGGCAGTGGTAGCTAAGGAATTTATCCATGTCACAGTAAGTGGTGGGATATGGACTCAGATCCACACAGCTGGTATAGAACCTCAGCTGCACACATGCCTTTGGCCTCTTCCTGCCTTCCTGGGCCCCTCTTTACCTCTATTGAGAACACAGATTTATACTGTATATATTTTTTGAGAGCCGCTTTCTTTTTAAAGTATGTAATGTCTTCCTAGATCAATACATGTGAAAGTATTTATTTATTTTTAAATGTATTTGGTTGTTACAGGGTCTCATGACACAGCTCAGACTCATAGTGATCCCCCTGCTTTCAGCCTCCCCAGCATTGGGATTACAGATGTGTGCCTCCACAGCCAGACTCTGGTCAGCTCAGCCTGTCCCGGGGTTGGGGCTGGCGTGGCATGTAGTGCCAGGGATTGAACTGCAGTCCCTGATCTTGCCTAAGCTTGCCTAAGCAGGCGCTTTAGTCTGCTGAGCTATCTTGCTGGCCCACATGTATCAGTTTGATATGCCAGCGTTCCATCAGCTGCACAGTATTCTACACTATAGGGTAACATAGCTTAACCATCTCACTGTTCATGGACATGTATTCTTATTTCCTGGGCAACAATGCTTCCATTTGCTCTTCTGTACAAATCTCTTTCACACTGGTGATTTTATTTTGGGAAAATAGTTTTTCAGAAATAATATTGCTGGATTTAAGAGTTCAAGTGATGTTATTTTATTGTTTATCAGGTTGTTTTTCACAATGGGTATATTAATGACTATGCCCACAGAGAAAGCTTTCCCGCGTGCTCTCCTTTCATTCTTTCTTCCCTACGGAAGCTTCCCGTGTGCTCAGTGCTGTTCTTACCACAGGCTGTGACAGTGCTCACATGCACTCACTCAGGCTCTGCTCTTGAGAGGTGGCAGCATTGGTTCACACTGGAGACAGCTTCCTCCAAATCACCCTGAGAAGCCTGGCAGAAAACTCAGCACAGGAAACACCTTAAGGCTGAATTTAGGATATCTCTCTTCGTATCTTGCCCTAGCCGGCAGCACCACCACCTGTACAACCTCCCATTCACACAGGCCACCCTCTGTCCTAAGACTTTGGGCCACCTCTCCAGGGGCCCTGTTCTTACAAGTCCCCAGGAAGGACTTTTCAAATACAGGATGATATAGCTTTATGTCTACTGTGTTTTCTTCCAGAGCTACCTGGGGAACCTCTTTTCAACCACAATAAGAACATCAGCAACAAATATGGAGCACGGTGCTTGTCTTGGTCCATTTGCCATAACTATAATAAAATACCTGAAGCTGGGTATCTTCACAAGGAATGGAAGTTTAGTTAGTTTGTCCCTTTGAAGCATCAAATGCCTGAAAGTGGGCTGGGTTGTGTTGAGGACCTCGTGTTGGGGTGCATTGCAGGGGTACAGGCTTAAGAAAGAGGAAGAGATCATACCATGTTATAGAATGCCAAAGGGGGGGGGCAGGCTTGTTCCTTTGTAACAATCCTCTCCTAGCTCAGAGCCCTGAATGGACTACTTCAATCCCTCCCAAGCACACTGTTCCAGGATTGAAGCACCCACATCTTAAGGATGTCACCTTTTATCCTTGAGGCTGCTGACCAGGTTTCCCACAAATCTTTGGAGGATAGACCAGAGCTAGACCATAGTAGTTCCCTCTCCCTCCCTGCCTCCCTCTCTCCTTTGCTCCCTCTCTTCCTTTCATACTCCTCCTTCCTTCTATCTTTACTTTCTTCTAAGGATTGCTGATTTAGGGAAGCTGAGCCTTGAAAAAAAATTGGATAATTTTAAAATAAATTTTACATGGAGGATAGCTTTACCTTGTCCAACACCCAGGAAATACGGTAAAAAGTGATTGACCATGATCTCAGTATCTTTAGCACTTTCTAATGTTTTCATTTGCCTCATATTTTTATCCTCAGAGAGGTAATGTTGCTCAGAAGAGCACGAATTCTCAGGCCACCCAGCTGGGCTCCATACCCAACTTTAAGCTTGTGAAAGGAAGTTTATCAGCCAGGACAGTTTTATACCTTCAGGGGCTGCCTTTTGCACAGCACACCATGTTGGGTGATGCATATAGAGCACTTTAGGTAATTTAGATCTAGAAAGTAGTATGCATTAAATAAACAAATTATTATTATTATTATTATTATTATTATTATTATTATCTTCTTCTTGGCATCCCATTAGCAGGGGTTATTGACTCCAGCTCAAAGATGGATACACTCCGTTCCAAGGTAATGAGGTGCCTAGTTAAATGTTAAACAGGAATTCAGACCAGCTGCTCCTTTCCAAACTGCAGACTCCTATTCCTGTCATCTCTATTGTCACTATTATGAGCACTTCATCTCTGAAAATATGTGTCCTCATTGTTTTGTTGGGGCTTGTTTTCTCTCTTCCTGGAAATACTTCTATGAATAGTCAGTGGGATAAGAGCATCGTAGCAAATACCAACTGGAGACACCAAAGCTGGTTTTACCAGATCAATAGTAACATCTTCCAGCCCTCAGCTCAAATCTTAGCCTCTCATACTGACTTTATTTAATGCCTTAAGAGTTCCATTCATGTTCAGGTTAGAAATCCCTTGAGGAAAAAGATGTGGTTTATGATCTTTGATTTCCACTGAGGTGAGACACCACAAGAAGGGCCTGACTTCTTTACTGAGAGTTCTCACCTGAAACAAGCTACTTTCCAAAAAATGGTCTCCACCAACAGTGGTGGTTCAGGTACTGCCAACTTCTCCCTCAGCGTTTTCCTCAAATCCCCGTGACATGATCCCTGAATTTGATGGATCCACAGCCTTCCTGGGGTAATGGGAGGAAGCACCTCCACTCTCTTTTTTGTGAGGCAAGTGTGGATACCCCCTCCTGAATGAATGGATTAGCTTTTTAACTGCAAACACTGGAGCTGAGAGCAAAGTCCTGATTAAGACCTCAGCAAGAATCAGGCAGCTGCCTGTATGCCGGTATGAGTCCATCCCCACAAGCTCGAATCCCCAAGTCTACAGAACCTTATCCCATCAACAGGCCTAATAAACTATCGTTCAAATGGCATTGGGGGCCTCTTTGTGAGTTCCGTCTTACAATGAGTAAAGAGTCAGAGACAGAGCTGCTCGCCCTAAGGGCAGAGAGCTGGGAATACCCAAAAGAGCTGTGTTTGCTCTTTGTGTATTTGCAATCCAGAACTGAGCAAAAGAACCTCAGGAACTGCACACTGGGGCTTCCAGGAATAATTCATAACAGCAAACAATCAATAAATGTTATATAGACATCAGGATCTCAATATTTAAGAAAGAATTCACAATTCCATTACAGTTATTTGTCAGTTTTTAAGTTTAGGATCTGGCTGACTCTATGAGGTACACAATTTCACCAGGAAGTAGTACAGCATTTCTATCTCACATTTAAAGATATGGGATAGAAATTCCTTTATTCAGATATGATAGACTATGAACCACAATTGTCCAAAAATGTCTCTTACTAGTTGTGGTTCCTAAAACAAACAAATAACAAATCATTTCTGAAGTTAAAACAAAATCTACTTATCATCTTAAAATATGAATAATAATTTTTAAATTTAAGTATTAATTTAAGCAGGGGAAGCCTGGTAATTCAGAAAAAGGAAGAATATACTTTTTTAAAGGATAAAATGATGTATCTCACAATTTTATGAAAAATATGTCTTATTCATTCACAATGGTAGTGAATACTATATTACATTTTCAAGGTAAGAAGAAACCAAATCCATGTCTTAATAGTTAGGGTTAGAATAAGTTTTTATATCACAAATTCTAACTGAATATTTTCATAGCTAAAATTAAATAAAAATGTATAAAATCATCATTGTAACTTTTTTATCTATGAAGCTAACAGCTGTCTTTCCATAAGTAACTACTTTGGTTGAATAATACAGCTCATAAATAACATCATTTGGTTATTTAAAAAGTAAATAAGCCTCAGTTTTTAAATTAGAAATGCATATCCTCCTTAATAAAGTACATCCATGTGTTAAAGCTCCTAAAGGCATTGAAATGTTCCCCATCGTTGTCTTTTTTAGCGTGTTTACTGCTGCAAACGTTTACACTTTTCTTCTTTTTAGAATATCTTCCCGTGTGGATTGGTAGACGTCTCTTCTAAGCAGCCGTCGATCCTTGCACTTTCTCTTCGATGCTAGATCTTGAAAGCTGTTGAGAATAAATAGCCATGCCTATTTCTGGACATAAAAAGTTTATTCATTCACTGAATATTGTATTTCACCTCTACCATTAGTAGCCTTTCTTTGTGAGTGAAAGGGTAGCTTATATGTCCTCTCCGCTTCAGCTGTGTCCCAGCTGTGTTTATTAAATAGAGATTCAGCATTGTCTGGCTTTTTTTTTTCTGTTCCATCATTTTCCCCACCTGGCTCTTTGCACCCTCTCCTAGCTAACATATCCATATTTTTACTGACAGTAGGATATATGTATATGTTTCTCTCTGATGATGGCAGTTAACATTCCTTTATAAGCTTGCATTTTACCTCTGTTTCCCTTGTTCACATTTCAACTATGCAGAATTGGATGATTTGAGACAATTTTAGCAGCTTCTTGCTCAAATAGAATCCCTTATGACTTATGATGGTTTCCAATTCTTGGCACCCCCTCTCTGTGCCACTAAGCGTTCCTGTAAAGGAAGGATTGTTAAGAATTACAAGCACAAAGTACTGCCTGAAAGAACAAAGAGGACACATTTTGCTTCTCAAAGAATAAAATGGAATTTCACAGCAACTTGCCAAGATTTTCCTTCTTTCACAGTG
Source organism: Ctenomys sociabilis (assembly GCA_004027165.1). Taxonomy (NCBI): domain Eukaryota; kingdom Metazoa; phylum Chordata; class Mammalia; order Rodentia; family Ctenomyidae; genus Ctenomys; species Ctenomys sociabilis. The sequence goes on along the minus strand of PVKA01004189.1, from coordinate 43,296 downwards.
GAACTAGGCTGAGAATGGGCTAAATGTACTCCATCGTGTGAGGAGAGTTGGAGCTTCAGAGCTTTCTTAGGTTATAATTTATTTTGTTATGAATGCAAACATATTAATATCTCAATGTTCTGCCACTTTTTTTTTTTTTTTTTTCATAACTGGGGAGTGAACTCCGGCCCTTGTGCTTGCCAGGCAAACACTTATTCTACTGAGCTATCTCCCCAGCTCCTCTGCCACTTTTAATGTTGAAACTGTATTTCCTTTTAAACTTGCCAAATTAAGAGAATAAATCAAATACTTTTTTGAGCATAAACCTGGAAAGTCATACTTAACTATAGATTAGAAACGAAACTTGATTTATTTGTGCATACAAGAATTTTGCAAAAAATATTTTACAGGTTTTTTAAAAAAATTAAATACTTTTCAATCTCTATTTTTTAAAACATCAAACAATATTTCTTTATTTTGGTATTTATTACAGGGTCTACAGGGTCTCACTATGTAGAATGGACTCGCAGTGATTCTCCTGTTTTCAGCCTCCCAAGTGCTGGGATTACAGGCACACACAACCATACCCAGTCTCAAAGAATCTTTTTTTTTTTTTTTTTTGAGTGATGGGGATCAAACGCAGGACCTTGTGCTTGCCAGTCAGCCACTGAGCAGTCTCCTCAAACAATAGTTCTTTAAAAGTTGTTGAATACAAACTGGCCATCAATTTCTAAAAAATTATATGAACAAATCTATTCCAAAGAGGGAAACCTTAACAATTAATTAGAATTTAATAATGTGTGTTTTTATTTTTTGCTTTGTTTTTATTTTTACAAAAAAATATTTTAAACACAAAACAATAAAAAAAAATTAGAAATGATATAGAATTTCACTAAAAAGAATGATAGGAGTTCAACAATGGTTGCTGCATTGCATACTGTTGGCTTTAGTATATTTACATTAACAAATCACATAAAGTTACAACGATCCTTAATCTAAAATGGTTGTTAGGGCATTGTTGACCTGTGTTCAAGTCCTAGCCCTGCCACTTAGTTACTTGATTTCTGACAACTTATTCAACCATATTGTGTCCCATTTTCCTTTTCTTAAAACAAGGTTGATAACAGTACTCATTTCCTAGAGTTGGATAAGGATTAAATTAATTAAAATAGGTTAGGGTCTTAGCACATTTCCTGGCACAGGGTAATTTTCTGTTATCCTAAGCTGTTATTAGTAGTAACCATTATGGTGTCTATCTACCTGGTATGTGAGTTAATGAGTCAATTGTTAATGGATATATACATTAATCCAGTAAAACACAATATCTATTCTGATCTATGAACTATTTACTAAACACCAACTGTATTTACTGCTGTGAGACAGAGATAAATCATTTATTCAGAAATTAAACTGAAGTTTATATGCCAATAAATCTCCTGCATGCAAAATGTAAGAAAACTAAGAATGTGAGGGTGTGTGTTTGTGGGGGGGAGAGAGAGACAGAGAGAGAGAGAGAGAGAGAGAGAGAGAGAGACAGAGAGAGAGACAGAGAGAGAGACAGAGACAGAGAGAGACAGAGACAGAGACAGAGAGAAAGACAAAGGCAGACAGAGACAGGCAGACAGACAGACAGAGACAGAGAGACACAGAAAGAGGCAGAGAGTGAGAGCAACAGAGAGAGACTGAGAGGCAGAGAGAGACAAAGACAGAGACAGAGACACAGACAGAGAGATATATCAACTAAATTATTATATGCTAAAGAATGAAAAAAAGGAGACAAAGGCTATATATATCATATTGTCACTGGTGGTTAGGTTAATAACAACAGAATCAATGTTATCACCTTCTGAATGGTGTTATGAGAGGTGAGTTGAAAGGTCAAAAGCAAAAAAACATAGAACACCATACGACAGAAAAATTTAAAAAGAAAGAAAGAAAGAAAGAAAGAAAGAAAGAAAGAAAGAAAGAAAGAAAGAAAGAAAGAAAGACTGATCCATTGTAGAGGGAGAGCCTGGTTTAAATTCACTTCTTTGGCTTGGTTTAGAAATCTGCCATCTCAAGCAAGGCTCGCTGTCAGCCTTGGCTGTTGTCCTCAAGGTGCAAGACCGTCCTGCCCTCCCTGTCTTTCACAGGAGGGGTCCTGCCTGTGGAGAAGAAGCAGACTCAGCAGGTAGACTTTCTAGTTGGGCTTTGCACAATGAGCAGAGGACCAAAGCGCCCAGGCAAATGCGGGAAGTGGCTTCCTGTGCTGTAGAAGTCCTGTAGTAAGAGACGTGTTTTAGAGCCCATGGTAGTTTTCATGCATTCGTTTCTTTGTACTATAGAATTTGATCATATTGGACCTTAGGTCCCTCTTATGCACACCTCATATATTCATAGAGAAATCTCTACACCATCCAATGTTCTTGTTTCTGAAAATCAATCTTTAGAGAGCTAGAGTCATCACCTTAATGGTTGTGCTCATCTTTTAGAATTAGTATTGAATGTTGACACACAAAATATTACCAGGACAATCTGTGGGCAGAAAGGGTTTGGCTTATTGCTCACAGCACTAACTGAATCTCACTAGGATCTCAGAGGTAGCAGTGCACATCCGGGATCTTTATAGACAATGAAGTCAGACTTAATGTGAGTCTTTCAGTGTGGGAGCTGGACCTTGGCTAGGCTGTGACAAGCATCACAAGAGTTCAGTGCACACAGCAAAGTGAGGAGTTTGAGTCCAGAGGTGCTCCGGGTCAGTTCACCAACAGGTTTTCCATAGGTTTCTCATCAGGTCCATTACCATAGGCTTTTGATCAAATCTTTACTTCTCTCTTCCTCAGTGGCCAATAGTATTCTCTCCTGAAAACAAGTCACCTGGCATAGGTTCTTTGAATAACTTTTCCTTCACCAAAAAGCTCTTGATGTCATCTATTCTTTCCTTTTTCTACTTCTCTTAGACTAAAGTATATTTCTCCTCTTTAAACCTTGTCTACTCAGTCCAACCTGTTCCCCAATCATTTATTCACTTTTTCACTTCCTCACAAATCTACTAACTACCTCACTCCCCACTAATTCCTTTTCCTTAAACTCAAACCTAATTGTGTGTCTTTACATATAAGGTCATATTTGGGGGGCCTGTGGGCTTCTAGCCATGGTTGGTAGCTTTCTCTTGTGCCTCAGTTTTGATTGCTTGCTTCCTTGACAATCACTACCAATCTAGAAAAAAGCAACTGTATCACCAGACTCCTAATTCTCCCTATAATATCATGCCTTCATTCCCTAATCCACTTCTTCCTACCAAGATTTCAGGGAATGTCACTAATATTTCTTGTTTCCATTTTATTACTCTGGTTCATTTTTCATTTCACTGTCATCTAGCTGCCATGGTAAGGTTACACCTAATTTTCTAAGTGCTACTTTCCAGGAAAAATTCGAACCTTTTAATTTTGTGGCATTTGATACTTCTGACCATGCCCTCTTTGTTGAATAATGTCAAGCTGTTGATAATCACTGCTTCTTTGTTCATTTATAACTTCAAAGATATTTCTGGTTTTTTTTTGGTGGAACTGGGGACTGAACTCAGGCCCTTGTGCTTGCCAGGGAAGTGCTTATTCCATTAAACCATCTCCTCAGCCCCCAGATATCTCTCTCTTAGTCCTTGAATTGTTCTTCCAGCATCTGCTTTTTAACTGTTACTGTTATTTCAGGTTTAGCCCCTGGTTTCTTGATTTTCTCACACTGTTTAGTTCCATAGGATGATTTCCTCCATAAGTGAGCTTCCTTATGACTTACAGATAATTTCCTAATTTTGAAAAACTTCAGAATGGCAATCTCCTTAGTTTTGGATCCCAAAATACAGTTATCTTGGACAAATGTACTATATTCCCAACGAACTTACTGTCTTTTTAATAGAAGAGTTCCTTCTCTTCTACCTTTAACTCTACTGACCAGTATTTCTCCAGCCTCAAGGGTGAGTAAGTGCCACCCCCAGGAGTTGTCAAATGATGCTAAAAAATCTGCAGGATTTTCTGGGAGACCACAATTTGTTTTTGTGAGGATTGTTAGTTTGGGAAGCCACTGGTGGGACTGAAATATCATCCTTTATTTTCATGGTGATACATACTTTGTAACCATTATAATTTTAATTGCTACAAGAAAAAAGGATTTATAGGTTTAAAAATTCTCCATATCACTGCATCCGAGAATAGGAGAATAGTAATACCTACTTCACTGGGCATTTTATTAGGATTGAAGAAAATACAATAGCTCACTCAAATTGACACAAATATTGAGAGATACAGATAGGATGAAAAGCCATCTGGCTAACTCAAACCTATACTTTTTCAACTAAGCCACTCTGTCTCTACTGTATTACTAAGAAAATATGTGAAATAGCATGTAACTTACTGACCTTAATATGCTTCATTCCCACCCCAACCATTTAATTACAATGACCTAGTTCTACAACCCAGGTTTCTCAATCTTCATAGCATTTAACAATTGATACCCCATATCAAAACTCTTTTGAGAATGGAAGAGGGGGCTATTAACATTTTCTTCCAGGAGATATATATATAAGTGATACAGTTATCCTATATATAGGAAAGACTTCGAAGCCTTCAATGCATTGAAAAGTGGGTGTAACTGAAGGACTTGCATCTGACTGATACTACGTGCTGTGGCTTGAATATGGTTTGACCATCCTTAGTCTTCATGTGTTAAATCTACACCAAGAAATGGTAAGAGGGGGCTGGGGAGATGGCTCAGTGGGATAAGTGCTTCCCTGGCAAGCACAAGGGCCTGAGTTCAATTCCCGGTTCCACAAAAAAAAAAAAAAAAAAATCCTAATTTAAAAAAAAAAAAGAAAAACGAAATGGTAAGAGGATGGAAACTCTACCCAACTATGGTGCTTGGAAGTCAGGCTTTGGATAGGATTAGACAGTCTTTGTGGTACAGCCCACGGGAATGAATCCTGGTGGCTTTATAGGAACACAGAGATAGATGAGACATATACATGTGCATTTCTAGTAAACTATCTAAAAAAATGAGAAAATCAGTTCTGGAAAACAAAGATGCAAGGAACCAGGAAGGATGAAAATGGTGGGCTAGGATTTGCAGAAGAGATGCCTTCTAGCTCTGTGCTGAAGGCAGAAAAATGAATGAATTTATGAGAGCCTCAAGGGCAGATGGACGACAAGGAGACTGCGGTGAGTAACCCAGGGCCATCAGCAGGAACAGGGAGAAAGATCAGACATGCACACATGCATGCACTCTCCATATCTCATGGCATTTCATGCTTTGTGCCACTTGGGGACTCTACCAGCAAGAAAGTCACCATAAGGTATAATCCCTCAACATTACACTTCCAGACTTGTGAGCCAAAATGAGCTTTAAAGAACAACAAATCTGTAGTACTTTGCCATTAACAGCAGACAACAAAGTAATACTCTATACATTTGAGGGTAGCATTGAGGTGGACTAAAGGCGCCCTTTGTGGCATCATTCATTTCCTGGCACACAGATTTTCAAAATACAGCATCATTATCCAGAAAAACTTCCTGGTTACTTCCTTTCCTATGTTTCTCTTCTTAGCTAGACTTTATGATCTATCCATCTTTCCTTATTCCAAGTTCTCTGTCTTTCTGGATTGGCCATCTGACTTCTGGCTGTCTTACAAGGCATGTTTGTGGTTATTGTTATTGTTTTTTTTTAGAATAAAAGGTAGCTTTGTCTATTCTGTCCTCTGAGCAAGAGATTTGGGTGGGGTTGTTTCTTTCTCATTTTGTTTATTTTCACTAGAGAAGGGAGTGTCTGTTCCACATGTCTGGCTCTGGGGATCCCCTTTCTCCTCCCCTGATAGCCATCTGGGGTTAAACTCTCAACATATTCACAAATGGTGGAAAGGCATGGTGTTTGTCCATAAGGATATGTACTTTTTAAGATTTCTCTATGATGAAATAACAGGTAGGTATTAAATGTTCAGAATCAAGCATGGCATGTAGAAGTATACTATGGAAGTGTTTATCCTTTTATCATAGCAAGGATGGGTTTTTTTTTTTGAGGAGAGACAAGGTTCAATTCAATTTTAGATATGGTATAATGAAGAATCCACATAAAGATATCCTGTACATAGTTGGTTAGACTCGCTCATCCAGAGGTCCAAGGAAGAGTTTTGGCTGAAGATGCAGATGTTTTAAAAATTCAGCGTACAAATAACCCTGATTAAAGACATGAGAATGGATAGAATCTCTTAGGAATCAGAAGGGGTATGAGGATGATAGTCCATGAATGGAACAGAGATTTCTCTAAGATTCCTTAGAAACCTGTGGGATGTGCCAGGAGTAGGTAGACAGCATACTCATGAAGAAAACCTACTTTCCACCTCCTATTATAAATGCTTTGTTTATTTCTAAGAGATGGGGATCTCATAGCATACTATTTCCAAGTTGGGATCCTTTTACTGGAAGAGTTTCAGAAAGATAAGTAGCAGACAAAGAATATGTGATATTGAACTGAATGGTGTAGATAGCATTTCTAGTATGCCGCCTACAAAATGAGAAATCCAGTTCTGGAAAACAAAGATGTAAGGACCCAGGAAAGGTGAAAATAGTGGGCTAGGCATCTCTTGCACAAGAGATGCCTCCTGGCTCTATGCTGAAGGCAGAAAAATGAATGAAGTTATGAGAGCCTCAGGGCAGATGGACGACAAGGAGACTGCAGTGAGTAACCCAGGGCTGTAAGGAGGTTTTCTAAACCGAAGTTAGAACATAGGTCTGACCCAGTGTTTAAAAATTATGTTGGAAAATCTAGGGTATGTGGCAGTCATTTTTTGCCTTTGGATATGCGATGCTCTTAGGTACCCTGAGGAAAGGAGTGTCTGCACAGCTGAGAAACAGAAGAAAGCAATGATTAACTTGGATTAAACAATGCAATTAACTGCTGGAGACTGCATCAGGTACCCACGTCATACCCTATCTTCAGTTCCTGGTGGGATGTTATTGTATTCCTCACATCTCCATGAATAATATCGAGCAGGATGAGGTAGATACTACCCAACTTTCTTCTTATTAGTAGTGTGCTGCTCTGGGGGCTGTCAATTTAACTTCTTTTTTGCTTCACCAGCAAAATATTAGTCAAATCTTCAATTCATATATCATGGTTAGGAAAAAAGGGCAATGGATAACCAAGTTCCAAATAAGATCAGAGCCTAAGTGACACTGATTGTTTTGTATGCATTTATTTCTATGTTTCTAGAGAGGTAAGTAATCCATTTACTTCCTATACCTGATGCCTTGATATTGTACTGTTCGGTATATGCACAGTGTCTCTCTGTGGGACAACTTTAATATAAGGAGTATTTTTCTTCTTCCAAGTTTTCTTGTTGGCCACAGATATCTATCTATGGCTGTCTGTCTCTCTCACATACAACACATTCAGAAGCATACAACACATACATCAATGACAGTCACTTCAAGTTAAATTAAATTCCGCTGGATGGAAAAGTAAGTCATTCATGTTGTTTTAAGCAAATGCTCTGTTGTTAAAGTGTTTGAAGCTGGCTAAAGTGAAAGGAAGCATTAGCTCAAAACACCCAGGGATCCATTAATCTGTAGGGTGCTGTGGATATTTTTATCTCGGATATATTTTTCCAAAAGAAATGCCATTTTCTTTATCACACATCTGAAGAAACTACACTTAAGCAGCAGCCCTTGGCTTACTGAACAAGCATTTGTTGAGAAAGTCTTAATTGGTGAAATGTTCACATCTGAGCATGTCACCTGGATCGTTGAAGTCCCCATTCCTTCGTGCCACACTCTTTACAAATAAACAAAGCTTTGAGTTCACGGGGAAAATGCAGCTTATACAGCACTTAGGAGTGCTCAAAGGGCCTCTGTTCCCTTTCCATACTAATGTGGTTTCACAAGAAGACGAAGATTATTTTATTGCCCCAGGATGCCAGGAAATTTTCATTTGGCTCCCTCAGATCTTTAGGATAAAAGTGGGACAGTAAGGAAAAGAATTCCCTTTGCTGTCTTAGATTTCTGTTCTCCAGGAAAATATGTTGTGTTTTCTAAGATCAGATACTTGGTCGTTTATTTTTGGCTGTAGTGAATGTATTATTTTACATTCCCCAGTCCCTTTTTTTTCCCAAAAAATATCTCCTCTCTGCTGTTTCCTGTTTTGGATCATTTTATGGGATTCCACTTTTTTGGCTAAAATACAGCTTGTGTCTTTCTCACACAGTAGACTTACCTACTGTGTGTTTTTTAAGGTTGGAGACATGAGGGGCCCAAGTATTTCCTAGTTAGAAACTGCAGTCACAACTAAAACCTAGCAAAATAAATACATTTCCTAGTATATTCTTAAGATGTGAGCTATTAGAATAAGGCCGAACTCGTCTATGGGGTAGCAGTGGCCAAGTACCTCCCTGACCTTTGCAACGCTGCGCCTTGTCTCTCGCCTTTCCTCCATTTCTTCAAAGCACCAAAACCCAGCTTATTTGTTTTTATTTCCATTGCACCTCTGGTGCCCACAAAAGGTGATAAATGAATGGATGAGTGATTGGCACAAACTGGAGAGGGACAGCTTATTTGTGTGTAAAGAAAACTGAATACTGATTTATATCAGGTCCAAAAATCTCTCCAGTACTGTTTTATAAGCTCTAATTTTAAATAATTTGCAATCAGCTTTTGATAAAATATTTCAACAATTCCATAAATAATAAGAAAAAAAGGGGGGAATATTCAGTAGCTTCACTCTTGCTCCCCAAATTAAAGTCATCTCCCTCTCTTTCATAGGCATTTCAAGTGATAAGACTTACACATGGAACTTGTTTCTCACTGATTTTTATGTTTTGAAATTAGGTGTTTGGCTTTGTTTCCACTAATTCTTCAACACTAATTGGGAGAAATCCATTCAATGGGCTTTCCAGGTACATCAGCATCTGAGAAAACCAGATCCTCAGCCTCCTACCAATGTGAAGTTCAAAATGTGTATTTATAGAATAGGAAAAAAAATACAATAATCGTGACACTTTTGATGTACTGGGGAAGAAATGGGGTAAAAATAATAAATCATAATAAAACATGTGTACATGTTATGCATGTTAATTGCATCTTTGTTTATAAACTTGTATATATAATATATGTTAGTTATTCCTATATTTAAATTATACCTATATGTTTATAAGCTCACATATATGATAACATAAATGTGCTCTTACACTTTTTCCTCTTAAGTTACCAGTAGCATCCTGTCTTCAACGATATTTTTTTAAAGTGTGTTTAGTACAGGGTCCAAAGGGTCTCACTACGTAGATCAGATTCATTCAGCCTCTGAAGCACTGGGATTATACGTGCGCACCACTACACCCCATCTTAATCGCCGTCTCAGCTTGCCCTGGGGTCAGGGTCGGCATGGCATGCCAGGGATCAAACCCCGGCCTCTGTGCTCTGTCTAAACAAGTGCTTTAGTCCACTGATTTTCAACTCTTTTCTGCAAGTGCTCAAATGAATAATTTACTGGCACATGCTGAATAAATATATACTGTATGGCAATTTCTGATAATTTAATTTCCTCCTGATTTCATATGATTTTGACCATAAATTTAATAATTTGCTTTCGTGACTTGGAAAATTTGCTGTTTTTATGTTCGAGCTATACTGGTTCTTCAGTGCCAGACAGCTCCCCGTGTACTGTGTAATGAGATGCTTGCAACTGACTTGTGGAACAGTGCTCACCAAACGAAGGCTCCGAGCTTCAGAGGCACTGACGTACCCACAGCTAACGTCAAGAGAGACCTACGCGATAGACTCAGAATCCAGAGCCGCCTGTGGCCAACGCCCTGCGTTGCCTCTCACCTCTCACTAACCCAAGCGTTAGCGTCCTGTGGCATCATGTAGTTCTTTCTTGTCCTACTGGAGGCTGCATAAACACATAAATACACACACACACACACACACACACACACACACACACACGGCTAAGACAATTATACCACTGATGTCTATTGGTTTATTGGAAAGGACCAGTTATTCTTTGATCAATTTCCATGCCTTCATCCAGGAATCTGAGCAACTACTTTGAAGACAATATGTAATGTTGTTAATTTCCTATCATCTTGTTTTTGAATTCTGTATTGTTTTTATGAGTTTTGTTGTTTTATTTTTGTCTGTTCTTTTGTCTTAAATATTAAAAAAGAAAAGAAGAAAAGCCCACAGGACTCGGAAATCTAGATTACTTAAAATACCAGCAGAGCTGAATGGTGGAGGAGATATTTTTTGTCAGGTCTCATTTCCTTGCACATGAAGTGGACAAAGAGCATACTCTTTAAGTGTGTTTCCTTTCAAATATGCTATTCTATTACAATGCAATGGTCATAACTGCGATCAGTGAAAATAAAATATAATTTACAAATATATATGACTCAGTACTAGCAATTATATTTGAAATACTTTTTTAAAAAGAAGGAAAACATAAAAATGTAAAATTCTACAAATTATCACATAGAGTTATAGTTATAAACTTAATTCTGTGCCAATTATTTTGGAGACAGGGTGTTGCTAGCTCAGGTTGGTCTTGAACTCACCATGCAGAGTAGGATGGCCTCAAACTTGCAGTGACTCTCCTGCCTCAGCTTCACAAGTAGTGGAATTACAGGTGTGTGCCACCATACCTGGTCTGGGTAAAACTTTTAAAAATTTAATTCATCAAACAAATTTCCCTGATTTGAAACAGAGATATATAGCTCAGAGGGTACAGTGGCTGCCAGGTGAGCACAAGGTCCTGAGTTTGATTCCATATGTATACAATATATATATATATATATATATATATATATATATATATATATATATCTATATATATATATGTAATTTCCCTGATTTTTATGTTTCTGTGAAATGCAGAGGAACAGCCTTGCCCAGTGTCAGCATGTGGCAACCAGAGACAGGTGACGGAAGCACAGGGCAGGGGCATCTGCTCAGACCAGCTTGCATGTGTGCAGACCACTCTGCATGTGTGAATGCGTCCATTTGTTCTCTAAGGTTGGATAATTGCCCCTCCCTGCAGCTCCTGAAACTAGAGCCCATGAAGAGGGCGTTTTGGTTTATTTAGAAGACAAAAGGCCAAGATCTTCCTGACAGTGAATCTATTGTAAAATGTAATTTTCATATCTGAATTTTCTTTTCATAGTGAGGCTAACGTTTCCTGATCTGCAGTTTCGCTGTTTCCTTTGCATATTCTTGTAAAGTCCTCTGACTATTCCGTGCAGTAAACACCTGGGTGCCTTTTCTTTATGTTTATATAATTTAGAATATTTTCCATGTAACATACACATATTCGTTGCAGCTTTCTCAAGTACTTAGAATATCTTAAAAGTCATAGAAACCCTATGCACAGATATTTGATGGTATCAGATTAAAATAATTTAAAAAAAAAACAGTTGAAATACATTTTTGGGTACAAAACATATTTTCGTTTGAGGATATTATGGTTTTTGTCTAGTAGTGCTTTTATATCTGAGGAGGGTGTTGAAAGAAAATCTTTAGCAGACTTCTGCTGCTAACATAGTTTTAAGGAAACAAAATGCATTAAAAGAAATGGAAAAAGGAGATCTGTTTAATTAGCAAGAAAAATAAATTAGTACCTGGATTTGCCAAGATAGCACTAACACTATGCAATCCAACATCTAGAATTAGTAAGATTTCTTTCTTTTCTTTTCTTTCTTTTTTTTTTTTTTTGCAGAACCAGGGATTGAACTCAGGCCCTTGTGCTTGCCAAGCAAGCACTTATTCTACTGAGCTATCTCCCCGACCCACAGAATTGATAAGATTTTAGTGCAATCTGTGGAGACTATTTAAAGATGTTGCTCACTTTCAAGGTCACCTTTCACTCAGGAATACTATCTAAACATTCCAGAGACTTTGAAATGCAAATTATTTCCATAAAGTAATATATTTTTTTTGAGGGAAGGACAAAACCTCAGAGGAAAATGACTCTAAAATCTTTATCAAAGTGGACAAAGTCTTCAAAGTGAAAATAATCTTCAAATTGAAAATTCCCTGCATTTGTTGCTGTGTGCTGAGTATATAGTTTAATGAAATGGTCCTAAGTCACAATGGTACATTTATCTCAATATCTGAAGTATTAAATATAGAAGAAAAGTGGGAGAATTTCTTCTTTACTGAATATCCCCTGAGTGTTATAACATAATTAATAAGGTTAACTACCAGTGAACAGCTGAATATTTGACTAATAGCTTCCTTTTTAAGTTATAATAAATGGAGAAATCATTTATGCAAACATCCCTGTGAGTGCCTGTGTGCGTGTGTGCATGCATGCATGCGTGTGTGTGTGTGTGTACACTCACACACATAGTCTTCCAACTCCTCTCGATTTACCTGTGGTCTTGAGGGGACGATTTTCATCAGCTTGTGGAATTAAGACTGAACTTACCTTCTGATGTCAAACATTTGTTCTGACATATGTTTCTTCCCCCTTTCCAACCTTGTTGGTTTTTTTTTTTATTCCACTTTTATAGGACAGCTTTGACTCTGCACTAAACCATGCCACTAACACGTTACTTAATCTAACTGGCACATTGTAAAATTTTACACATGCGCTCATCCAGATAATTACACAATTAATTTTCACTTAGTTCAGCTGAAACAGGGATAATGAAATTTCCACTGGTGTACTGTTACGTCCAGGGGCCAAGGGTCAGTTTCCTGTTTGGATAAGGGTGAGTTTAAAGAGGATTTCTGACAGTCTCCTTACTTCAACTGGTTCTAAAAACACTGCAATGGAATTTCAATTTACAGCTCAGTTCAATGAAAGGAACAGATGTCGGGAGTGTGCCACAGCATGGGAGAGCTGCGCTCCACACAGGTGTGCAAAGGAAGCCATCAGCTCTTGCCTGAAGAGATGTCCGCTTTGACTTCCATTCTCTAGTGAAAAGGGGGCTGACAGAAACTTGGAATTAACTTTCCCTTTGGATTTGGACATGTGCTCAGCCAGGATATCAAAGCAAAGTCCTCAGTTCCCACTGCCTTTACTCCAAAGGAAAGCAGCAGACTACCAATGACTGCATTGTCTTGGAGTTTCAAGGATACTTGAAATAATATTCTCGAGAGACTTTCTCCAAACTGGAAAAATGGCCCAAGATTTTGGTTTTCTTGATGGTAAAAGTGGTAAAATGGTACTTTGAGATGAAATATAAACTGTAATCTTTCTTTTATAGTTTGTTGGCTTATTTTGCCATAGTTTCAGTGTCCGAGTCCTAAAAGGGATATTTTATAAACATCAGTGAAAAATACCCAACAAGAAAAACTGTCTTGAGTAATCCTCTGTCTTTCCTTAAAACTAACCTTTTCACTGAAGAATTGGATAGGCCTAAATTTCTACATGGGGTTGAAAGAGGAACCAGATTCCAATACAAATCAGCTATAATCACCATTCATGTAAAATGTTCATCTCTGGTGGGTGATAAAGCTGGCTGCCCACAACACAATGATTAATTACTAAAGTCTGCCACAGAGTCCCGAAGAGGAAGTATGCAGAGGGCTTCTAAACACTGAAGAATTTTGCCAATGTCTGGAGCTCATGGCAGTGTTTTGTGGAAGTCCACATCAGAAGTTTGATGGGTCTGTGACAGAACATTGATGAGTCTACGCTGCGAGGCTGAAGGATCTAAGGTGGAGGCTGAAGAGTCAGCTAGAAGCCAGGAGACAACATCTAAGTGGACTGCGAAGACCAGAGCTCTTTTGAGGAAAAGGAACGCTCCATTTTATTCAATTTTCTTTTATATCCATTAGGAAATGCTGAGCTGATTTAGCTAAGCTTTTAACTTCTCCAGTTGACACAATGTATCAATCACGAGAGAAGGCACTCAGGTACTCATCTATGTAGATAATCAATTCTGCTTAGAGGTATAAGAAAATACAGTATCTACTTGGAAAACTGATGCATTAATACTGAATAAAAAAGTGTTTTAGATTGTGGTAGCATATTATTTTCATATTTTCTAGTGCCATAATTTCTCTTAAAATAGATTTTCTAACATAGATCTAAAATAATTTGGGAGAAAAAGCCAACTCACCTGGACAATCTTTTATATATGAAGTAGGAATCTGCTCTTCCTGTGACATATGGGCATGCTTTTACTGTTGCGCCTCTGCCTTAGTTTCTCTGTGCTGGAATTCTAGTGCTCCAGGTGGCTATGAGGTGTGCTTCACCAATTCTCCAAGTGTTTGTGCAAACCCATCTTCTCAATGAAATTTTATCTGACTATGGTGCCTTAAAATTGCAACTCATACTGTCCTATCTTGACCCTAACTCTGGTAGATGGCTCCTTTTCCTGATTTTTAATTTTTTTTTTCCTTCACAGCACTTCTATTCAAGCACATAGTAAACACTGACATATTGATTATCTATCACTGTTATGGTTTGTGTCTAGTTGTCCCCTCAAAGCCTCCTGTAAGTCAGGGCAGACCTGGCTCGAGGAGCAGCAAGTGGCTTGAGGGGAGGGGCCAGAGAGGTGAAAACCATTAAACTGGCAGCAAGCGCTCTGTGGCCATCTCTCAGGCCAGCGTCCTCCCTTGGAGGTGTGGAGAGGGTCATCCTGGAAAAGCACCCCAGCCTCTTCTCCAGACCCTGTACGTGGGGTGGCTGTGTTTGTGTTTGAGGCAGCCTTGGACAGGGAAGAGATGTTTGGAGAAGACAGAGGCACTGACTCTCTCTCCTGAGCAAATAAGGCTCTAAGCTCTTGATATATAATTGAAGCTGCTTTAAACTGTGAAACCTCCAGTGAGCTAAATAAACCTTTTGTTCCCTAAGTTTGAGTGTCAAGTATTTGTCCCAGTAACAAGAGAAGAGTAACTAAGACAATTACTGTTGTCCTCCAAGGTTAGGCAAGTCCCAGGATGGTGAAGATTTTTGCTTTGGTCTCTGTCATATCTCAGACACTTAGAATAGTGCTTAAAAGGCACATGGCGAAGAAGTGTTGAGTGGCTCACTGAATGAAGAGGCTCTGCGGGTAGCTTCTGGTCCTTGCACAAAGACTAAGAATCCCTAACATATAGAAGAGGCTCACTCTTTGTTATGGGGTGCGTTAATAACTAGGTGGAATCATTCTGCTTTTATGCATTGGGGAGGCAGTATTCTGACAAAGCTGGCCACTATGTGCCAGTGAATAATGATCTGAGCCAAACAGAATGTGGTCAGAAACAGCATCTCCACTTAGAGATAACCAAGTCTCTAGATTCATAGAATATGCAAATCCATCTTATTCTTGACTTTTCACTCTCTTGAATTAGTCCCTAAATTTGCTTTGAGTTCAGAGTTTTTCACACTCTTAGTCGTGCATACACTGAAAGGAATTAACTGCATCTTCAATATGCTTTTATTCTATGACAGATGTCGTGTATAAGAACATTATTTTGTTACTGGGCCAGAGTAGGGAAGAATAAATTATTAAACACATGTAACATGCTTCCATACTTCCACAGAAAACATAATAACATTTTAGTTGTGTTTTATACACAGAACAGAGTGAACATATTTGTGGAAGTAAGGTTCGAAGTCTGTCATCCTTTCGGGGTAGGGCAGAAGCTTTTTCTCTGAATCATCTTGAAGCACCCATCAAATCTGTGTCATATTTGGATTGCTGGGGACCAACTCAGAACCTG
This sequence comes from Ctenomys sociabilis, assembly GCA_004027165.1. Taxonomy (NCBI): domain Eukaryota; kingdom Metazoa; phylum Chordata; class Mammalia; order Rodentia; family Ctenomyidae; genus Ctenomys; species Ctenomys sociabilis. The sequence goes on along the minus strand of PVKA01004189.1, from coordinate 27,649 downwards.
GGCATGAAGCATTGTCATTGAAGGGGCAGTTTTTGAAAGATGGGAGAATTCTGGTAACTTTGAAGCTGGGAATAAGAAAAGAGTTCTTTATGATTTTTTTCCTGATGTGCAGAATCCAAACATGCCATGGGTCACATTGTTAAGTAAAACAAAGAACATGTGGTTTCTTGTAAGTTCTTTCTAATTTGTCATGTTGTTTTTACTGAGCTTATGGAACATCAATTTTAAGTAAAATTGAAGAGCACACGGATGATTTCTGTTCCACCTCTCATCATCATTACTCCATGCTTGAATGCTTTTCATTTTATTGAAGGGCCACCTATCTAGGAAGGCTCTGGCCAAATTTGAACATACCTGACTCCACAGTGTGGAAATATAGAGATCAAAAAAGTCAGCACACCCATTAAACCATAATTCTTAACATCAAGATTCTTAACATTTTTGTTGTAACTAGTTCTTTTCCTCTTCCAATATCTACATTAATAAATAAGACATTCATATCTTTTATTTTTTCTTATTGTATTTAGTACAGGGTCTGCAGAGTCTTACTACATATCCTGGACTCAGCAATTCTCCTGTTTTCAGCCTCCCGAGAGCTGGGATTACAGGTGCACCCCACAAAGCCCAGTCTCAATCATCATCCCAGTGTGCCCCAGGGGTGGGGCTGGCATGGCACACTGGGTATGGAACCCCAGCCACAGTACTCTGCTTAAGCAGTCACTTTAGTCTACTGAGCTATCTGGCCAGCCCTAAGAAATCATCAAATGTCTTTTGATGATTCTTTCTTCATTGGCAGGTTAGGCCAGACCATATTCAGTTCTCACATACTGTTTAGACTTCAGTTTATAACCAGTCCCAATGGCAAGATCTGCCCCAAGATTTTCAACTGTTTGACCATACCACTTTTCTCAATTAGTGTCTTGAGTACCAGTTCTCCTCTTATTCATTTCTTAATTTCATTCATTTAACTTTCTGAGCTCACACACTCACTTTTGCTTAATGCTCTGCACTATTACCCAAAGTCTTTGGGAGAATTTGTATAAGGGAAAATCACTTATTAAATGACCAATGTTTTAGGATTTCTGTTCTTTATATATCACTGAAAATTGGATGATGGATTTGCAATCCCTGTGGCCTTTATCTGTTGCATCTCAATGGAACCACTTAGTTGTTTCCTTATGTTTAGTCATTGCCTTTCTTCCATTTCAGTTTGGTCCTTCATACTCCATGACTAAGTAGAGACTCTCCATTGGAATGCAGAGAAACTCAATGAAAATTATCATGTCAGCCGCTAAGTACTTTGGGAGGGTACCATCTCTTTTAATAAGGTTGTATTCTACTGAACAGAATCCTGGCATCTCAACTTTTTTCTTCAGGATATGAAAGTTTTGATTCAGTTTAGTTTGCTCATGTCAAACACAGGAGGTAACAAGATTTTTTTAAAATCACCCAATAACAGGAATTGTAAACATCTGGTTCCCATAAGATTCTCAAAAATTCTTCCTCCAGATAGTAGGTTTCACAGTGTGTTCTGCCAATTGTCAATATAAAAGTGAAGTATCTATGTGAGATCACAATGGATTATGGTATGTTAAAATAGACCAACGAAAACAAAGTAACAACAATGAAAAAGGACAGGAGCACAGAGACAAAGTTGGTGTGAAGATGGAGGCAACTATAGCACTGGAGGCTGCCTGCAGCTACCAGGAGCCAAGGGAGCAACACGAGAGTTTTCCACTGTTGAGTCCATACACCTTGGCTTCAGACTTTTGGTCTCTATAACTGTAAAAGAATAAATGTTTTAAAGCATGTGGTTTATGGTAATTAGTTTTGAGTTTTTATTTTTATTTTTTAGTAAGGGTCTTCAGGGTCTCACTATGTAGATCAGACTCAGTGATTCTCCTGTTTTTAGCCTCCCAAAGAGCTAGGATTATAGGCATGCACCACCACACCCAATCTCAATTGCCATCTCTGCGTACCCCCAGCGTGGGGCCAGCACAGCACACCGGGGATTGAATCCAGTAATTGGTTTTGAAAAGTACAAAAACTACCACTGTGTGTGTCTCTTCTTTCCTGCATTGCAAGTAATTCTACCCCTTTTCTCATTTAGTTTCTGTTTTGCCCAGAGAACTATAGGAACTTTATTTTCATATCAGGAACTACATTTTATTTTATTTTTTAATGAATTTAGTATAGGATCTACAGGGTCTCACTACACAGATCAGAGTTGGAATGATCCTTCTGTTTTCAGGCTCCTAAGTACTGTAATTATGGGCATGCGCCATCATGCCCAGTCAAGGAATCACGTCTTAAATGATAGCAAGGAAGCCCATCTAGAGAAGGATGAAGTTTGGATAAGCAAGAAAGTTAAGCAAAAGTAGAACAGATGTCTGTGTTTTTTCAAAGTAGTAGTATGAAACAATACTTCAAAATTTTGTTATGCTTTAAAGGATAAGTGATGAAGCAATTTTCAAATAATAAAATGATACTCAAATATTTGTTATGGTTATTAAGGATCCAGCATGCCATGTTAGAACCTGAAAAGACTTTATTTGTTGTTGTTGTTCTTTGCTATGGTAGGGATTCAACCCAGAGTACAATCATTGGGCCTAGAGAATGGGATCACATGCTGAGCCCTTTCGAATTTTAGTTTAAGATGGAATCTCCCTGAGTTGCCCAGGTTGGCCTTAAACTTGTGAACCTTCTGCCTCGATCTCCCTAACCCTTGGGTTTATAGACATTTTCTATCACACCTGTTGAGTCTAGAGTTTTTGTTTTGTTTTGTTTTTAATATTGCAAAGAGAACTCTTTTTTATTTTAACTAGGAGCAAAAATCCCAAAAGGAAATAACAAAGACAAAGCCAAAAATGAAAACAAAAACAAAGCAACATAAATAAAAAAGGTGAAGTATTTCAAACTGGAATAGAAAATTAGCAATGGTTATTATGCCATACATTTACATAATCAATTTGTTGCTCAGATTATCAGATATAGGCATGCAAAACCCATCAAACAATAAAACATTAACCCTTGTCTTCAATAAGTCACTAGTATAATACACATAAAAAGCAAAGTGAAAGTTATTCACCAGTGATTATTATATTGCACATTGATGTCTTCAATGTAGTTTCTCAGATTACAGATAATAGCATATGAAATTGGTCAAAGTAAAAATTTTAAACATTAACTACTGCTACCTGAAAAATTAGTAGGTGTATAGTCACTTAGCTTTCCTGTGTAATACTTACACGATTTTTTCTCCTTTTTTCCATCTTTCCTCCTTTCCCTCATCTAATTTGTTTATTACTTATGTTCATTTTCTTTCCATTTTAATATATATATAATTAACAAATTGATTATATATATATATATATATATATATATATATATATATATATATATATATGGTACTTTTAAGATTTTATTTCATCTTTTAAGTTCTAAGTTCTTATACTAGGGAGACAATATGAAGTCTAAATGTGGATCTGCTTTATTTCACTTATGAGTATAGACTCTAGTTACATCTATTTACCTATAAAATCCTCAAGTTTGTCTTGTTTTATAACTGATAATACTCCATTGTATAAAAATTGTACTGATTCTTGACTAGAAATTATACTACAAAACTACTGTGACAAAACCAGCATTTTACTGGCAAAAAACAGACCTAAGGATCAATGAAACAGATTAGAAGATGCAGACATATCTACAAACACACTCAGCCACCTTATCTTTCACAAAGAGGCCAAAGATATTCAGTGGAAGAAAGATAGCTTCTGTAATAAATGGAGCTGGAAAAAGTGGCAGTCTACATGCCGAAAACTAAAACTAGATCTAGGTCTGTCACTATGCACTAAACTGAAGCCAAAGTGGATTCAAGGTCTAACCATTAAAACAGAAACACTAAATCTACTGAAAGAAAGAAGGTATAAAGCTTGAAGACCCAGGGGTAGGTAGAGAGTTTATGAATAAAAACTATACTGCACAAGAAATATTCCAAGGAATCAACAAGTGGGATCTCTTCTTATTGAGAAGTTTCTGCATGTCAAAAGAAATAATCAACAGCTTGAAAAGACAACTCATAAATTTGGAAAGAATCGTAACTGTCAGTCCAACAAAGTACTTCTGTCTAGAATATGTAAAGAACTATAAAAGGTCAGGTCCCCAAAATTCAAAGACCCTATCCAAAAATGGACGTGAGAGATGAATACACACTTCTCAGAGGAGAAAGAACTTTTTTTAACAATAAGTTTTTCATCAGTGAAGTAAGTTTTCACAAGAGATCACACAACAGTCTTTCTAGAGGCACTAAAATAAACACGAGACAGCTATTGGTCAGAGACTCTATAAATGCCTCAGGCATTAACTGAGAAGTATGGATAGATTATATAACTTAAATATCTCTGTCTTTTGGGGTATTTGGTATATTATGAAAAGCACTTGCTTAGATAGGAAACAAGATACAGGCTAAGAGGCTAAAGTGATTTTTATTATAATTTAAATGTTTTTACATAATCTCTCTACCCAAGGTCATTTAGTAATCGACATCACTGACTAATGCCTTTCTTGCTAGCTAACACAATAGCCTTTGGTCTTGCATCTTAGCTTAATGCATCTTCATTCGACAGTTCCTGTAGTTGATTCTATAGATGCTAAGACCAAAACTTCTGTCTGCTTCTGGGCTGAGCTACTATAAACTAACCTTTCTCTTTCATCAACTGGATTTTGCATTTCTGTTTCTCCTACATGTAAAAATGTTAAATAAACACTGTTTTTCTTGCCATTTTACTATGTTTTTTCAGTATGTTGTCTCAGTGTGAAAAACCTGCTGCTTATTGTATTCTCATGGAATACTCTCATGTCGTGTTTCTGATTATCCTTCATTTGGCCTGATTTAATACATGGACACTCGAAATTCTCCATATTCCACCAAATGAGTGTTTCTTTTCTCTTATTACTTTCAGGATTTCTAACTAATGCCTAAACAAAAGTTCTACAATCAAGTGAAAATACATTCTTTGTAACACCTTATAAAAATTAAGAGTAGCTAAATCAATTTTATATTTCTTTTTAAATCTGCATATTGGCAAACTTGGGGCTGTGTAAATGACCAGATTTCTTTTCATCTTTGACATTTAACTACTTCTGTCAATTCAACTTCTTGAACAAGGATTCTCAACCAAAATCTCCCTAAGACTTAGTAATAAGTAACCTCAGAGGGACCAGAATGCTTACTCTTTAGGAACAGAATCTTTGTTGATTCTTTTCTATCAGTCTCCACAAAAAGAAAGTCTTTCACATTGAAAATATTAGCTTTTGCTGCTTCTACACATGGCACATTAATTTGGTTTTATAATGAGGTGGGAGGTTTCAAATCTAAATTAACACCTTTAGCTTTACTTTGTGAGAAGATCCACTCATTACTCTCTAGCAACTTAATGGCTATGCAATTCTATGAACCAACATAGTTTAATGCAATCTGACATTTATGACTTCCACATAATATCAACTGCTAAAGTTTGAAAAAAGGTTTCTATTCAGAAAAAGCTCCAACTAATAAGCATGCACTCAATATTAAAATCGGGTCAGAGATCCTTTTCACTTTCATTACATATAATTTATGCCACTTGAATGTAGTTTAATAAGGTCGTAAAAATGCCAGTTGTGGTATCTCATAATACTTTTTATAAACTGGTTTTACAGTCTCTCCTTTGTTCCAGAGTTCAAAGTGACAATTGAAATGCACAGGTTGTTTAGGAGTACTTGATGTTTTTTTCCCTGGAAAACTGAATGTGAGAATATATTACACATAACTGTTTATGAAACATACATTTTTCTGAAAATTTATATAGTATCTGTTTGTATAGAGGTAGAAAATATATTATTTACTTAAGATACAAATTTTCAATGTAGAGTTGTTTTCAAGGTTTTGGTAATTACTGAAAAACATTCCTGTCTTCAAGGTGTTTCTAGCTTGACCCTTTCTAATTAAGAGTAAGGCAGAATTCAAAAAAAGACTAGGCTTATATTATTCCTCTGTCCCTCCCCATTTGTTAAGATGAAATGAAAATTTTCCAACATGTATTCTTCCCTTGGTCAATTAAACAGTGTTCTAAGGTGCACTTGCTACAATGGTGGCATTGTCAGCTTTCCATAACTTCGTTCACTCACTGCCCACTACCTTGCTTCCTGGCTGAGGTAAATAGTGCTTTGTCAGTGCTTCCTTTAAGTCATTTCAGAGGAGATAAATTAAGAAACGATTGCAATGTAATATTGTGACAGCGTTAAAATATTTCCTTCAGGTTTCAACTTTGAGCACCAGTTTCCAATCATATATAATTTTTCATTTGCTAGCTCAAACTTGCAGTTTTATTAAATTCTACAGCTGCACTCAGTATTTATGCATTTGGTGACCAACCTTGTTATATTATAATACAGAGCTAAGGTTTTTATACAAGAGTAGAGGAAGTTCAAAAAATGACTCTCGAATCAAGCACAACACTCAACACAATTTACATTAATCAAAAATCAAACAAAAATATGCATGTTTCAGATTGTAAGCTTATGTGGAGGTGGACATCATGCCCCTCTTGTGCCATCTTCTTGAAGTCTTCTATCACTCCTTTAAAAAAAAGAATAGAAAATAGTGAAAACAACTAGAAATGATATAGAATTTCACTAAATGGATGGTAGGAATTCAACAATAGTTATTATATTGCATATTGTTGTCTTAAAATTAGTTGTTCGACCGCATGCCATGTCGGCCTGCCCTGGGCTGTGCTGAGCCAGCAACTAAGTCCAGGCATGGAGGCGTGCACCTGTAGTCCCAGGGCTTGGGAGGTTGGAAATAGTAGGATCAGCTGCGTAATGAGACCCTGTACCAAATACATCAAAAATTAGTTGTTCAGATTACCAGATATAAGTGTTTGTTTTTATCTTTTATTATCTTTTTTTATCTTATTATCTTTTTTTTCTCTTTCTTTCTTTCTTTCTTTCTTTCTTTCTTTCTTTCTTTCTTTCTTTCTTTCTTTCTTTCTTCTTTCTTTTTTGATGATACTAAGGATCAAACTCAGGATCTTGCACTTGCTAGGCAAGCACTTATTCCACTGATCTATGTCCCCAGCCTCTCCACCAGGGTTCTATTCAGTGCTCAACTACCACGTACAGGTTTCAGTTGAACTGATACTTGATGAATATGAAGCCATTCCTTAGAAATGTTTATTTTATTTTGCTGACAACAATAAATAAGGAGTATTTTCATTGTGTTTGTCAGGAGAAAAAATAAATTTCAAAGATTACCATCAGGAGACCTGTTCATTTCAGACCTTGAGCTCACTAGCTGTGCAATAGCGGGCATACCACGTAAGCTTTTATCTCCCCATCTAAGAAATGAAAATATAACATCTTGCAAGGCAAAAATCAAAGATATCATAAAAATCATGAAAATAGAGCACTGTGACCACCATCAGAGAGAAATGTGCCCAGCAGTGAGTGGAGTCCTGTGTGTTTCCTCAGGACCAATAAAAACTCACTTCTCAAGTCAGAGCCTACTGCTTAATGAGCATATCAGTGCTAGCATCTAAGAAGCCCCACTCTGGCACAGTGAGGCTCAGGAGCAAAGGTGGTTAGAAGGAATTATTAGGAAATTACCAGGATTTAGAGCCAATAGGAAAGAAAACTTGGTTTGGGGAAGAGGAGCACCAATCAGAAATGCTGGTTCTCCATGTCAAGATCAAGCTACAAAGAGCACATTACTACTGGGTGGATTTAAGGTGTTATGTTTAGATGTTCATGCACCCTTTCTTAGCACACTGTTTTTGAAGTTGAAGGGTATGAATGCATTCTCCTCAGCTTTGTATTATTTTTTGGTTGAGGAAATCCTTCTAGCCTAGAGAAGTCAGCTAGTTTCTTGGTGGGGAGTATGGAAAGAACCCAGTAAATTTTCATGAGCAAGTACACTTTATTAGATGAAAGCATTAGTAACAGTTATGTGGAATATATGACGTGTGTTAAATACAAACCATTTGTGCTAGCAAATGATATGACCAAAGGGAAATTTCTTTGATCCTTAAACAATTTTGTAGCATTTCAGATATGCCTTCTCATTCTTCTCCTCCTCCTCGTCCTCCTCGTTCTCTTCTTCCTCCTCCTCCTTCTTCCTCCTTCTCCTTCTTTCTTCTTCTTTCTCCATATTTGAAGCCTTCATGGTATTCTATTTGATTTTTCACTCATTCCTCTCCATTTCTTCTTCTTATGATGCAGACGCTAGCTCAGTACCACTCTACTTTGTCTTTTGATCATCATAGCCTCAGGAAGTGGAAGATGCCTTTACCAGCACTCTGAGAATTTCTGGGAACCAGGTTCAGCAGGGCATTTAGCAGTTACATCCAGACGCAAAGGGCCCATTATCAAAGACCTGACCATAGGAACTTTATCAGAGGCCTCTTCTATATTATTATATAAGTTTTTGAAAAATCAAAATGCACACAAGAATTAGAGGAAAAGTCGATGGTACATATTGGTAGAGCTGAACATGAGGGACTATCTGAGCAGAATTATAGCAAAGCTAATCTGTGGTGCAACCAGGAATCATAGGAGCTTGCTTTGCAGTGTTACAGTTTGGCAATAAGGAAAGAACCTGTGGGATATTACAAATTTGACTAAAAATCATATTCTTTTCCATCTAACAACTATATTTTTCTTTGCCTTTTTCTGAGAGTCTCACTTGAGCCTAAATTAAAAAGCAAAAGGAGTAAGGAAAGGAGCCTGAGTAGGAATTTGAACTGAGAGAATCTAAGACTGAGGAGGAATATAGGAAATTAGAGATACTTGGAGGAAATCTTATTATCACATATACAATTCATTTAGTTTAGAAAGCAGTATAGCACAATTTAAACAGATCTTAACAGCTCTAAGCTTTCATAATTGCTATATGATTTTTGATTGTGAAACTATTATGAACCCTACTTTTTTATCTGTAAAATGAATAGATAATGCCATATATATGGTGTTCAGTAAAACAGTTGGCTCAGGATTGACTTCCAATAGTTTTCAACCACTGTTATCTGTTGGAACAGATTCCATGTCTCTTATGTAGGGAAGAGGTACTCCTCTAGTAGCTATGCTAGCTTCTTTCCCACATAGAATTATCTTTTCCAGTCACCTATGTACCTTTTAGATAATTGTGGAAATAGAGTGCATCTTTCAAAACCCATATGAAGAATTCTTAAATGACTCTGAGGTCCTAAGCACTAATGGAATCTCTGTTGTCCAAACAATTTTCTTCAGTTATTAGAGATTTGGCTAGATCTTATGAGAGAGGAAGGACAAAAAAAGTGGGAGAGGGAGAAAGAGAGAGAGAGAGGGAGAGAGAGAGAAAGAGAGAGAGAGAGAGAAGAAAATAGATGATACCATGAGAAAATGAAAATGACAAATGGATCTGTTTTACAGGAAATATTGACATAATGTGCATTCTTCCTTGTGTAAGATAACTCTTGTCTTTAAAAGATGTCCAGTTGTCTGAAGTCAAACTGGAAGTAGGAAGAAAAGAAGTTGTTATCTAAAACATGAGCAATCCAAGTACATATTTATACACAATGTTTTAGATTAGAATAAAAGACTCATAAAATTTTCCAGTTGATTGTACTTTAAAGATAATACAACATTTATTTATACTCCCTGGCATAATGGCTTACTATGAAATAAATCCACTGAATTCAAAAGAATTATGAAGCAGTTCTTGTTTATGATCCAACACAGCACAGGGAGGTTCTATGCCCTTGATAGATGCATAGGCACCAAGAGAGCTTTAGACACAATCTCACAGTAAGAGCATCTCTTTTCAAGTGAAAGAATATGGTGTCAGTTCTCTCCTCACTGATAGATAGTGCGTAATATAATTCCAAGGAGAATTACATTTTACACTATGCTTTAAATTACATTACTAAAGGTAACAGTAATTGTAATGTGGATCACCTTTGGGACCAAAGTCTTGAAATCTTTTGAAACTGAGCTTTGTAATTTTCAAGGCCTTCAAAGTAATTCTGGTGATCTTAAGTACTGAGGATTCTTAGGTCCTAGAGGAAGAAGTATTTGATTATTGATTTGATAGCCTTCTGTACAGCATGACTTGAAGTATTACTCATATTGCTGTCTTTTGCTAAGGAAACTTCTTGTGACTGAAACTGCCAGCCTGGACCTCCTTGTACAGCAAATCTGGTTTTCCTCACTTAAGATTTTTTTTTTTTTTTGCGGAACCAGGGATTGAACTCAGGCCCTTGTGCTTGCCAGGGAAGTGCTTATTCCACTGAACCATCTCCCTGGCTCCTCTCACTTAAGTTTTTAAAAAGCAGACAGTAATATATGTATCCCCATCATAGATCCCAGAACTGCCATGCAAACAATCAGGTGATGACACAATGCCCTCTGGCAGATTTGTTGAAGGAGATTAGTACAGATTTCAAGTCACTCTGAAAAATATGGCTCTCACTGCAGTGAACATAGCATGCAATCATGCACACACTACTCAGGCTGTTTTGTAAATTAGGAAAAAGAGTCAGGATATGTCATTTTATCAGGTGAGAAGTAGTGGGAACCTAAACTAGGATCATAATAGTGGGATGAGATGGGCAGAGTGTTGGAGGATCATGACACATAACAGCTCAATATATGGAAGCAAAGCATTTAAAACAACAACTTCTTGTTCTTCCTTCCTTCCTTCCTTCCTTCCTTCCTTCCTTCCTTCCTTCCTTCCTTCCTTCCTTCCTTCCTTCCTTCCTTTCCTCTCTTCTTCTTCTTCTTCTTCTTCTTCTTCTTCTTCTTCTTCTTCTTCTTCTTCTTCTTCTTCTTCTTCTTCTTCTTCATAACCTTGCACTTATGAGACAGATGCTACACCACTGAGTTACATGTTTAGCCCTTAAAATTTCTTCTTTAAAGTGCTCTCACTGGATTTCTCAGCAGTTTGGCTGAGAAAAGATAAGGATTCGATTTAGATATTGACTCAGTGAAACCACCAACAAAATAAAGAAATAAAAATTTCTGAGGAAATTTATTAAGATCCATCAGGATGGTGGCTCACACTGCAATTACTTAGAGATTAAAGGCACAGCTGAGCTTACTATGGACCAGTACCTTTTGATTTCTATCAGACACTTTCCTTGAAATGTTCAGGTGCCATGAATATGTTCACATTAAAAAGTGGCAGTGCCTGGGCTTCTATTGCCTATCAAAATGTCTAGAGAATTTCTTTCTTTTTTATTCATTCTTGGGCTTTTTTGAGGATATGACATTATGCTCAGTCAGTGAAAATAGTCACATTCACTGAATTTAGGAATTTTTTAAATGGAAGTAACATTTTTTAGCTCCTCCTCACTATTGGAATCTTTCATCTGCATCATGTAAAAAAAACCTCAAACAAAAATTGTTCATGGTCTCCATAACCATTCCAGATGCCTTTCTCTTTTCTCACAGTCGAGCTTCAAATGCTCATACCAGAGTTTTTTTTTTTCCTAGTGAACTCCAAGGTGGTTTCTATTTGTATCACTTAACTAAAGTTGGTTTCATTACGCCAAATGCAATACATAACTTTAATTCTCATCTTTCTGGGTCATTTCTCAGCCTATTGCAGTTGATCTCTTTTAATAAAACTTTTTCACTTGGCTTTCATTATAAAATATTATCAGTTGCATTTGATAAAGCCTTCCCTCCCAAAGTGATGGTATTTAGAGATGGAGACCTTGGGAAATAATGAGGATTTTAGATGAGGGTCATGGTTTATAGCTAGATGTCTCATGGTTTGTAGCTAGATGGCTTCATGTGTGGGACTTTTGGGAATCAACTGATTCATGGATGTGTGGATTAGTAGATTGATGGGTTTACATCTAGGTGTGAAGTAGTTGGGAGGTGAACCCTGATGAGAAGCAGTTGTTCACTGTGGCTGTGGCCTGGAATGGTATACATCCTTTCCCTTGCTTTGGTTTCTTGCTTTTTCTTGACTCTTTAACCACGAGTTGCTTCTTCTCTTCCATGCCACACTACTTTGAAACCAGCTAATGGTAGACTGAAACTGCTTCAAATTATGACCCCAAATAAATCTTTCTTCATTTAAATTATTGTTGTCAGGTGTGATAGCTCAGGAAGAAGGTAACTAAGACAGGTTTTTGTATCAAGAGTTGGGTCGTTGTATCTCTGGCCATACCACCCTGAACACACCTGATCTCATCTGATCTCAGAAGAGTTGAGTCCTTGTGATGCTACCTGGTCATTGATTCAGAAGCCTTTGGAACTGGCTTGAAGGAGGAGTTTTCTAGCTAGAGAAGCAATCCTAAAATAATGGAAACCAAATTTGCTGGGAGACTTTGGTCAGAGCCCAGAAGAGCAGAATTTGATAGAAAGGCAACCTGTGAAGACCAGGCTCAGAAGGTTTCGGCTGGGAACAAGAAATGCATTGGTAGTTGGATTACAGGCCATGTGTTTCATGTTCTGGCAGAAAATTTGTCTATAGTTTGTTCCTATCCTGAGTTTAAAGGTAGTGGACTAATTAATTTTGTGGAAGATATTTCAAGCCAACCTAATAATGAGGTGGGGTTATTATCATTGGGGTTTTAAGGCAGGTCTACATTAAGAATCAAGAAAAAAGGATCCAGCAGAATGGCTTAAAAACTTTTGGTCATGGCCAGAAAGGAAGCTCAAGTAAAGATTTGTGCTACAATTATGGGTAGCGGAGAACTTGGCTGCTGGAAAGATTAATGTTAAAAAGCTAAGTATTTTAGAACTGGATAGTAGAAAAATAGCCCAAGGGCATCACAGGAACCGGCAGGATTCTGTTTTTTGCAGATTTAAAATTACAAAGGTGAAAGGCTTTGCTCTGAGGTGAGAGCCAGGGCATCATGCTCCAGTATGATGCCAGCCTAGAGAATTCAAATTGATTTTCCAGAATTCAATTCGTTGTACTCAACTGTACAGGCACTTTTCCAAGGACTCTGCACCGACATCAAGGTGCAAAAGGTATTAGACAGTACTCCAGCTAGTGGCAGCTCTTGGCATCATCACACAGTGCTCATTTTACATGGATAAAAAACCACAAGAGTTGGGAAGTAAGAAATGCTTCCCCCAAGACTCCACAAGAAGACCTGACAGATCAGTCAGTGTGCCCCTTACAGGGCCATTTTTGTTGTTCTGAGGGGGGAAGCCAGTGTAGTACAGTCTCCAAAAACTGGAGAACCCAGGGATGTAGGAATATGGGTTGTCAGAGGAAAGCCACCAACAGAGTCTCCTTTGGAGTTTACACCTCGCCACAGATTGTTCTGGGCTCTGGTCTTGGAACAGTGTGACTTAATACTCGTCCTAATGGATTTTGGTCTTGCTTTGGTTCCATTTTCTTCTATCCTCCTCTTTGTATCTTTTGGAATGGTAAATATCCTGTGCTGTTGTATACTGGAAGTGTTGAACTTTTCACTTTTACATGGAATCACAACTATCCCTTTCTTAAATCTCAAAAATATTTGATGTGGAGTTTTCAGTAATCCTGAAACTATTAAATCTTCAACAACTCTGAGAGATGGATTAAATAAATTTTGCATAAGTGCACATGAATTTTTGGAGGCATGGGTCAGAAAGTTATGGTTTATGTCTAGATGTCCCCCCCCCCAAAGCCTCAAACTCTCATATATAAGACTTTTGGATATGACTTGATCATGAATGTGTGACACTTATCACAGGATTACTTCACTAATGTGTTTATAATTGGGAGGTAAAGCCATGTTGCCAGAAGTAAGGCTCTGTGGCTGTGACCTGAAGGGTATATATCCCTCCTCATTCCTTAATCCATCTCTGCTTTTCTGATGACATGGCATGGACTATTTCTGTCCTCTTTCATGCCCCTCTGGCATCTCCCCTGCCTTGGAACCAGACAAATATGGACTGAAACCTCTCCAAAACATGAACCAAAATAAACTTTTTCTCATTTAAGTTTGAGTATCTGGTATTATGTCTCAGTAACAAGAAAATAACTAATACTAAGTAAATAACTAAAACTGTGAGGCTATGGGGTATTCTATGATAGGATTAATGTCCTTGTAAGAAAAACACTATAGAACTTGCTTTCCCATTATGCATACCAAAAGAAGGGCTCGCAGTTGCACAAATCAATGTTGCTCATCATAAATGTCAAGAGAAGAGGCCTTCCAAGTAATAATCAAGTTTGATTTGATATTCTAGTCAACAAAACTATGAGAATATAAATTTATATTGTTTGAGCCATTAAACCTATGTAGTATGTTGTTGCAGTCTAACAGTAATAATATAGTTCTCTGACTGTCTTCTGAAGCCATTTTAAAATTCTACAACCTATTTGAATTTTTTTTTTATGCCTTTGATATATGGTCCCACTCCGCAGTTCAATTCATAGAGATCCTCTGATCTCAGCCCCCTCAGCACTGGGATTATAGGCACGTGCCACCATACCTGGCTTTGGGGCTGGCACAGGATGCTTGGGATTCTGGGGACAGCATGGCATGTGGTATCAGGTATTGAACTTGCAACCTTGAGCTTTCCAGGCAGGCACTTAGACTGCTCAGCTATCTTCCTAAGCCTCTATTATAAATATTGAAGAGTTTTCAGGAAATCTTTGAGCTTTTTCTTTAACCTTTGTATCCTTTTTTCAAAAGATTAGTTTTTCTATCACTTTTTGCACTGTTAACAAAAATGGCATATGCTGGTGCAGCCATTATGGAAATCAGTGTGGAGAGTCCTTAAAAAACTGGGACTGGAAATCCCATTCAAGTCAGCTATTCCCCTACTGGGAATTTTCCCGGAAAAACTGAAAACATCATATCATGTTGATACATGTGTATCTATGTTTATAGCAGCACAATTTGTGATAGCCAAATCTTGGAAACAACTGAGATGCCCATCACCTGAGGAATGGATAAAAAAATGTGGTACTTTTATATAATGGGGTATTACTCAGCTATAAAGAATGATAAACTTGAAGCCTTCATGTTGAAGTGGATGCCACTTGAAGATATACTTGTAAGTGAAATAAACCAGACTCACATGTATTAATGTCCTATAGTTTTCCTAGTATAAGACCTCAAAGGAAGGAATACAAACAGAAAGATATAACACAATTAAAAGCAAAGCAAGGAATTGAGGATTAGATGACAAAGAAAGGGCAA
Organism: Ctenomys sociabilis; assembly: GCA_004027165.1. Classification (NCBI taxonomy): domain Eukaryota; kingdom Metazoa; phylum Chordata; class Mammalia; order Rodentia; family Ctenomyidae; genus Ctenomys; species Ctenomys sociabilis. The sequence continues at coordinate 12,473 of PVKA01004189.1, read as the reverse complement.
GGAGAAAAGCTAGGAAACATGACAGGGACAAAGGTATACGTTTATACACACAAGATGGATGAGGGATTGGTTCTGAGAATCTTAAGCATGTTTTTGAAAGTAACAGTTAATTGGTAGGGCTCTCACCTGATTAACTATATATGCTGATACTTATGAACTAAGCAACTGCACTGAAGACAGCAATGTATAATGGTAGGGTTGTGCTTAGAATGCCTGTCATTCTGGTCTTCTAAATATGTACTGCTTGTCATGACATACCAATTATTGACATACCGTCTTTTAAGTAAATGTTTGTTTAAAAAAAGGAATAAGTGAAAAAAAGAGACAAGAAAAAATAAAACTCAGAGAGACAAGAGATTAGGCCATATACCAAGGAACATTTTGCTCTTCCTAAAGGGAGGGTAGACAATTCACAGGGTTACAGAAAGGCTGTTGCAAATAAAGATTAGCAACAGGGTACAGGCAATCAGGAAGAAAGTTAGAGAGAAAGAAAGCAGGAGATTTTTTATTTAGAACCACATGGTATTGCCAATATGGCACCCAAACCAGCATAGTGCAAGCTAATTTAGAATAGAGACATGTCACAAGATGTCTAGCTTTTAAACCAGCCCTTTCCTGTAGATATTGAGGGTGTTTTTTTCTCTCACTAATCTTTATTTTTTTGTAATGTACTCAAATATCATAACTTGGGCATGGATGTTGGGTGAAATAAATTACACTCTATGTACTTATCCCTTGTCTGATCAGATTAAGAAATAAAAGGCATTGCTGATTAAAAAAAAGTGACATATGCAATAGAACTCCTGAGAATGCTTCCCACATGGACTATAGGCATCATACAAAGTAGTAGCCCTGTTCATACAATAGCAACTATGAAATTTATATAAACAGGTTTCTCCTTTGAGTTCCTTATATCTATCTCTCACACTTCTGTTTGCCTTTTGTTATTCCATAGACATCTCTAATAATATTGGTGACAAAACGCATCTCCCTTCTATTGCAGCAGTTCCCATATCACTAAATAGCATCTCCATTCACAGTTGTCCATGGTAGATGGGACCTGTCACAGTTAGTATCTAGATATCCCACCAAAGCCTCATGAGCTCAGAGCTGTGGCTTTTTTGGAAATGGCTGGATCTAGGGCTGTGAATGTGGACTAAGGGTGTGTGACAACTGAATTAGTCCATGGATTGGCTTAGAATAATTCTGGGTGTGAATAATGGGATGGTCCATCCTGGTTGTAGATGGTAAAATAGGCTTGTAGCCTCCATGGCATGAAAGAGGAAGGAAAGCTTCTGTTGCTGCTCTTTCCTACTGATTCTGCCATGGACTATTTCCTCTGCAGAGCCCCTCTGCCATGCTTTTCTGCCTTAGATCCAGCTGGTTACAGACTGAAACCTGTGCAATTCATGAGACAAAATAAACCTTTCCTGTTTTCATTTGTGTTTGTTGATTTGTTCCAGATGAAAAAGTAACTAAGACAGTATCTTTACATTTTATTTTTTTGTTCTATTTTCTTTTATTACCTTTTAAAACAGTTTACTTTGTTTTTTATTCATTTTAATGAGAAAAAAGATAAAATAACAATGAAACAGTTTCATAACAGGTTAGTAGGACAGTTACAATAATTAATACATTGCACATTATTGTATTCATAGTGGATATTCAGAGGAATTAGCACTAATACCTGTGAATCCATCAAAACCTTGGCTTTTCTTTGTTGGTAGGATTTTAATTAACTTTTCAATTTCACTCACTGATATTTGGATATTTCTTATTTTTTGTATCTTTTGATTCAGCTTTGGTAATTAATATGTATCTAGAAATCTGTCCATTTCTTCTGTATTTTTCATTCTGATATCATAAAGATTTGGGAAATAGGTATTGATAACCTTCTGAATTTGTATAAGATCCATATGATTTTGCTCTCTTTATTCCTTATTGAATGAATTTGAATTTTTTATTTCCATTTATTGGTAAGGTTTATCAATTTTATTTACTGGATAGGGGTTTATCAATTTTATTTATTCTTTCAAATAACCGAATCTTCAACTCACTAATTCTTTGTACTGTTTTAATAATCTCCATTGCATTTATTTCTTCTCTGATCTTTAAAATTTCCTGCCTTCTTTGTTGTTTGTGCCTGACTTGTTCTTATTTTTCCAGGGGCTTGTGGTGCAGCATAAAATTGTTTATTTGGGCTCATTCTGTTTTCCTAATGTGCAAACTTACCACTATAAATTTCCTGTTTAAGACAGCTTTCATTGTATCACACAGGTTCCAGTGAGTTGTATCTTCATTTTTGTTTGCAAATGTTGTTTAATTTCTGCTTTAATTTCATCTGTAACCCACTGATGGTTCAGGAAGGTGTTATTTAGTTCCCATGTGTTTATGGAGCTTTTTCTGTTTCTTTTATCAATAATTTCCATTTTCTTTGTGCTATGGTCAGATAATATGCATGGTAAAACTTCAGTTTGTTTGCATTTTTTTTAAAGCATGTTCTATGTGCTGGTATATGCTCATTTTTGGAGAACACCCAAGTGTAGATGAGATGAATGTGTATTCCAATTTTGCTGGGTAGAATAGTCTGCAAAAGTTTACTAAGTCCATTTCTTCCCAAGTTTGGTTTAGTTTTGTTATTTTGTTCTTGATTTTTTTGCCTAGTTGATCTATTTCTTTGTGATGGTGGGATGTTATTTTTCCCCATTACAATTTTGTTATTACTCGTTTGATTTTTCATGTCTGTAAAAAATTTGTCTGTAGTATTTGGTACATGTATATTTATGAATTTGATATCTCTCTTTTGCAGTTTTCAAGTACACAGTACATAGTGAACTTATCTCTTTTAATCATTCTTGGTTTGAAATTGACATTATCAGCAACCGGAATAGATACCTTTGCTTTTTCTCTGGGTTCCTGTATCATGGAGTATTGTTTCCTATCTTTTGACTTTCAGTCTATGAATTTCCTTTGGAGTTAAATGTGTTTCTTGTATACAACATATTGTTGGATTTTATTTCTTGATCACTCTGCCAGTCTGTTTCATTTGATTTCTGAATTGAAGAAATTTACATTGATGGTTACAATTGATATGTATTGCCTAATCTTAATTGAGTTACTTATCTGCCGTATGTTCCTACATTTCCCCCGTTTTAAATTGTTCTGCTTGGTGGATCCATTATTATTCTTTCCATTATTATTCTCAGAATTTTGGTCCATTATTATTCTCAGAATTGTGGTCATTTTCTGTTTCTTTGTAGAATATCTGTCAGTACTCTTTGTACAGTTGTCTTGATTGTCGTGAATATCTTCAGTTGTTCTTTATGATGGAAGTATGTTATCTCTCCATTAAATTTGATAGAGTTTTGCAGGATACATCAATATGGGATGTAAATTCTTTTCTTTAAGGATCTAAAATACTTTCCTCCAAGACCTTCTTGATTTGGTGCTTGTGTTGAGAAATCTGCTGTGAATTTGATGTACTTCCATTATAGGTGAAATATTTCTTTTCTCTAATAGCTTTTAATATTCTGTTCTTTTGCTCAGCTGCTGGGATCTTGATTAATATATATGTAAGTGTGGTTTTCTTTATTATCAATAATTGGCACTGTATATACTGGAGTTAATTGCATGTCATTATTTTCCCACATTTGGGAAATTTTTTGCTAATATTTCTGCAAATAATCTGTTTATGTCATTTGTGTTGTATCTCAGTTACTCTTCTCTCTTTTTTTTTTTTTTTTTTTTTTTTTTGGACCATATCAAATTTTTTTCAAATCAAATTAGCAGGACAGATACAATAATTAATACATTGCATGTTGTTTTCGTAATTGTTTTTTTGTCATTCAAGGCACATTCTTGATATTATACTTACAGACACCATTAAAGCAGATGTCTCTAATCAATGAATTAACAGAATGTAGCTGTACACTTATCTTATTTTTTAAAGCTAAATTATAGAGAAGTTTCAGTAATCAATACTTTCTGCTTTGTTATCTTCCTAGTGGTTGTCCATAATACAAGAATCTGACAGAATATCCTGGCAACACTATTAGTGCAAATCTTGCTTCTCATAGAATTATACAAGAAGTACTGCATATTTATCCTAACTGTACTGTTTATACAAACACAGCATGGTTCTTCCTTTGTATCCCTTTTTTTTTGTTTAGTCCTGTCAACAAAATGGGCATTCCATTGTCATTCAATTATTACAGATGCTTGAACTCAATGAAATAATCAAACACAGTCCTGCACTCCACAATAATAGTGGGTTATCTGAAGAAGTTGTTGACTAGAGCCATTTACAGCTTCGCAAATTATTATGGCTTTATTTTATAAACCTCATTTTCATACTTTTATGCTGGATGGTTAAGACTGAGATAGAGCAGGATTTATATAACAAAAAGTGTAGCATTCGTATCTGATGAGGTCAGTGAATCCCCTCAAGGTTGAACCTATAACCCTGTACCTCACTCTGTAGATCCTTTGTGTCAGCCCTGTGGGTGAGTCATGGACTTTGGTTGTTCTCTGTGAGAGCCTGAGAGAAAGTTTCTCTCCATGTGACTCTCCTCATGCACACTATAGATCATTGATTACATTCCTCTGTGGCTCCATAATCTCTTTGATCAGAAAATTTGGGGCATAACTGAGTTCCATGATGTTACAGTACAGGTTCTCCTATGTCCTAAGTCTTCACTGACCTTGAAAGGCTAGGGCCAAAATGTTGGCTGACCTTGCAGCCCTCCCATTTCTCCAATTTTTCGTCTGTGAACTTAGGCTGTTCACCATCAAGAAGAGAAGCATTTTTGCTGTCCCCCTTGCTTCCACTGATCATATCACGGTTACCCTAAACAATGTCACTGATTTCAGTCACCCTCATCTTACACTAAAAATCTAAGTTTCCTGTCATTTTCAGTTTATGATATCCATCATTATTGTAAGGTAAGCAATATTTGGCTTTAGACTGTCTGACTCGCTAGACTGCGCTGTCCAAAGGATAGGGGACACATGTCCCATCAGTGTCACTAGCACGTAACATAGTGTTGGTCACCTCACTGTGGTGATCTACAGTGTCCTACCCATGTTGGCTTATAATTAACAATTGTAAAATTCCCAGTAACCTTATGAGCTAAATGTAAAACAGCTGTTATTAAAAACTGAATTATAGAAATTTACAATTAGGTAGTATTTAGAAAAAAGCTAATATGGAAAAGTCATTGTCTCCTAACTATTTTACCACATTTTATTATTCACGGTCTTGAAGCTATTTATGTTTGTATTTAGAGGTAAAAATAGTATATAATGACATGCTCCAAGTGTCTCATACCAGTTCTGCCGGTAATGGTTTCATGTTGGCCTCTCGAAACTGGTCATGGCCAAACAATTGAGATCATGGAAATGAAAAAATGCTACAAATCAACAGTCCTTCCAGATCCACCCAGCCGGCTTAAATTTTTTTAAGCATAGTACAATATAATAAGTACTTCTATAAGTACAACTATATATTGAACGAATAAAAGGATAAATGTGTAGTACATTATGCTTTCCTCCATTGTCACTAGAGAAATGTGAACTATTCCCTGGATTCATAAACCTTACCAAGTGTCCAGATAATTCGATCAGATTCTTTTCATCACTTCAAAGCACTAAGGCAAAAATTTTGTTGCAGCCTAAATTATCCAAATACTTTCCTTGTTTTTTCATTTATTTTATTTGCCTACTTACCTCTGTTGTAGCATTCAGAAGGAGTTCATTGGAGCTGTATTTACCATGTATCCTGCTCTGTTACAGCTTTTCCTGGTTACTTTTGCTAATCTACCAGAGATCAATGAAGTTAATCAGGAAACATGCCTAACTCAATTATTTAGTGTTGCATGGGATATATAAGAACTGGTAGGTTAGATGAGCAATTTATTCTTAAATGAGTAAATCACTATGTTCTTTAACACTCTCAGGCTAATGCTGAATATTTTCCTGTCTCTTGGGAAGCTTTGGTAGTAGTGAATGAAGAGCTTTCAGCATGGCAGAACATTTTAGAAATATGGTCTTTTAATCCAATAACATTTTGTGTGCAGAAGAGAGAATGCTTCTCTGATCACTTTTATAATAATAATAATGAGCATTATTTACTTGTTGCTTCATTTTCAACATTAGTAATAATTCCCAAGCAGAAAAATCAATTAATTTATACATCTACATAGCACATATGATTTATGCATCTGGGACTTTGCACATATCAAGTATCCAGATGATATTTACTAAGCTGGGGACACCTCTCCTTTACCCCTTGGCTTAAAATATTTTCTTTGAACCTGTAAAATTACAATTTTATATTTTTCTATACTGGATTGGTTATTAGTAAAGAACATTTCAGAAATGTGAATGAGTAAGCATGAAACACTTCAACATTTTGAAGTCTTATATTAATTCATAAATCAAATTATTTTAAAATAGTTTTGCATCAAAATCAATTGATGAGAACTGATAAATTTTATGGCTACATTTTCTTTGCCATTAAAATGAAACAATATTCAACGTTTGTTATAAAGTTGTTAACTGACTGTTATTGTTGCTTAAGTATGATTCATTACTGGAAAATGGGAAATGGAATAAATCGCTAACATGATAAGACTGCAGAAAATCAGCAATTTCTATTCCTTGAGTATACTGTTATATTTTCAGAATTAACAAAAAGAAAAAGCAAACTGGCATTATCACTGTTAAAGTTCACCAAGCTTTGAAAGACTATTTTGCTTTCCTATGATCTTCATAAAACCTTCCACAATGTGGTTCAGAATATGGGAAATGCCCTACCTGGCCCATTTTCCTGACAAAGACACCAAGAACATCAGCATAGAGCAAAGTGGCTTTTTATGATGGCGGATCTTGTGTTTAGTTCTGCACTAGTGTCTGCTGGAGTGTGGCTGTCAGGCAAGGCCTGGTCTTGCTGGGCTTAGTCATGGGCTCTGATCATTTATCCAGCTCTGAGCTGTGGGCAGCATTAAGGTTCAGGATGGGATTCCCCAGGACAGACTGCAAGCACCTGTGGGGGCCAAGCTGGCCCCTGCTCCCAGGATGCACTGTGCTGCCCAGCAGCACTGGTTTTATGCCTGGTCCATTCCAGCCCTGCTACTTCTGACATCTGTGGTCTTGGTGCTTGCTGGCTGTGCTCTTCTGAGAAGGTTATCCATCCTTTGCAGCTCATTACTGACATGATTTAGTGACACTTAGTGAAAGAAAAGTTCACCTAGATTGTGACTTGAAAGGACGCATGGCAAAAATCAGCAACAGAAACTCTAGAAGGGGCATTACCTCAGTGAAAAAATCATGGGATTTTCCCCTAAAGCAAAGTAGCATGGTATTAGCACATTTTAAAAATCAAATTGACAAATAAAAGAGATTAATTCTTAATACATTGATTATGACTAAATACTATGGGTAGCAGCATGGACATACAAAGTCTAGGTTGTGTATAAGAATACAGTATAGCGACGACATGAAAACTAATTATCCAAGGAGCACTACTGTTTGTCTCAGTGGTAGAACATTTTCTATTCTACACGAAGTCCTGGGTTCTGTTCCCAACATTGTAGGAAAAGATTAAGTACTGGAACGACTCTCATCTTATCTTAATATTTTTGCAATTAAATACAAGGATAAATATCTATAGAAAACATTAAATAACCCATAAGGAGTTTTTTGTTGTTGTTGTTTTTGGTGGAACTGGGAATTGAACTTAGGCCCTAGCATTTGCCAGGGAAGCACTTATTCTACTGAGCCATCTCCCCTGCCCCTCATAAGGAATTCTGTAATAAAACAGTTTAATATCTCATTTTAAGCAAGAGGAGCTGATTCTTTAACTTTGTGAGAATTTTTTGCTCTTCTATAAATCGTGATATGTTGGCAAGTATCCATCTACTTCATAATGCATATTTGATATCAATATGTTATATTAATTATTTTTAGTTTATTTATGAAACAGGACTTTGATTACATCTGTGTTCAGGGATGAATCTACTGCCATTCCCACAACTATAGGTTTCATAATGACTGGGTACAACACATTTTTATTTCTTTTTTTTTCTTTCTGCATTTTAGGGAAGGGTCCACAGGGTGTTCAGGGTCCCACTACTAGATCAGACTTGTAGTGATTCTCCTGTTTACAGCCTCCAGAGTGCTGCGATTACAGATGCATGCTACCATGCCCAGTCTCAATTGCTGTCTCAGCGTGCCCCAGGGGAGGGGCTGGCACAGCAGGCCCAGGGATCAAACCCTGGCGTGCTTTAATCCGCTGAGTTGTTTGTCCGGCCCTACATTTTTATTTCTTAAAGTCCATCTTCTTGGTGTGCTTTGGGATGGAGAAGCTTTAGAATTTTCAATCTAAGATGGGTGTGGTGGCGCATGCCTGTAATCCTAGCACTCGGGAGACTGAGGCAGGAGGATTGCTGTGAGTTCGAGACCAGCCTGAGCTACAAAGTGAGCTTAAGGCCAGCCTGAACTGCATAGTGAGACCCTGTCTCAAAAAGACAGAAAAAAAAAAACAAAAAACAAAAAATAATTTCGATCTACATTCAGGCTGCCAATGCAAAAAGGAATGACAACATCTCTATGTGATTGTAATAAATTTTTCTTAGAAGAATGAGCTCTTACTATTTATTTTTATCTTCTATTTCTTTTCTCCCTTCCCTATTGATGGGAAGGAACTCTATAGTAAAGAAAAAGAATAATTATGTATTAATTACTTCTTATATGTTTTATTATAATCATTTTTCTGATTATAATCTTAATTTACAATCCATCTAATACTCCATAGAAGAAAATAACATGTCATTTAATTGATATATTAATTTTTCACAATATAAATATAAAGTATAAATAACTTTCACATTTATTTTATAAATGAACGTATCAAATTCAGGTGAGCTAAATAATTTATAAGTGTCACACAGATGGAAGAAGTGTTTCTGTCGGCAATGTTTATACTTTTTCTTCTACATACACATTATATTTTGGTTAAGTACTATTTCCTACTGGAGAACATAAAAAGATTTTAATTTTCTCAGAACAATGATTCTGCTGACCCATAAAGAATACATGTAGTAACAATGTTCTGTTGATGGAGGTCTAATAACTTTGAAGAAGGCAGAAGCTAATAATAAAATCCCCCAGGGACTGTGTTCACTGTCTGCTATTGCTCAGGTAAAGCTAACAAACATGCCGTGTTTGCTTCAAGTGATAGCAAATGACAAAACCCACGAACGTGTGGAAGGGAGTTCGTGTTTAAATTTCTGAGCTTCTTCAAGGGGAGGGGCTCCGGGAATATTAATTTTTATTTAACCTTTAAGTGTAAGTATTTTTCCAGGTTTGCCTCACAACTCTGAAGATCCTTGAGGTTCACAGTGAGTTAATACCAAGTCAGAGACGTAGGCTGTAAATTACTTCATTGGGCAAAATCAACTGCAGGTCAGTTATTTCAAGACTTGGTCAATTTTAGTGTTTGAAAACATTAACACCTCCATTATGAGTTAGTATTGATGGAGGAAAATAACCCAGTGGACTCTCCTCTAAAGAATTTCGGGATTCAGAGGTAAAAAGTGCTCAGTGAGCTGTCACACAGAGGGTGTTTTACTAAAGAAGGTAGAAGAGGTCTTCGAAAGGAAGGCGCTGATTGCAAAGCACGCAGAGAAAATTTTCAAACATAAAGCAGCGCTTATGTGTCTAAATGATTGGTAATGTTATTTGAAAACTAGAAATGTGAAGGCTGGCATGAAGAACTTTATTCATGTTGGTCTGTTCGTCAGTTAGCTGTATTTACAAGTCATCCCAAATACCTTTTGGATAGGCTGTGAGAAATTTATGCAGAACAAGTGCTACCGTGACTTTGCCAATAAATGATGTATTTCACCACGTGCTAATGATTTTTTTCCAGAAAAGAATACATTGTGACCTCAATAAACTTTTATATGTCAAAATAATGAAACAGAACCTTATTTTCTGGTGCCAACTTTCCATAAAATCACTCTTTAAAAAATATTAATCTCACTGCAGCATGTAGAATTTTATATGCAGCGTCAGAATACATCTGGCACTACACATCTTTATAAAGTGAAAAGACTTTGAATAAATTCAAGATTTAAATGCCACAGTTTGTATCTGTACCTTTGATACAGATCCTTTGGGCAAGGATCGAACCAAGGTCCTTATTGTCTTAAAAATGTATCTACCCTGTGCTCATCACCAGGTCATGTAACAACCACACCTTAGATAACATCAGTTGTCTGATAGAACATCTTTAGGACACATTCTGCTGTGAATATTTTTATAGGTCTGTGATGTGAAGACAGAAAAGAGTTGCATGCATTTTCTGTTGTTCAGTAATAGTTGTAGCCCTAAAACTTACAAAAGTTAATAGCACTGCATTTAAAAATTCTCAAGTGTCAATGCTCAGACTGGTTAATTTGTTTTCAGCATATGGTAGTCCTAGTTAAGTGGTAAGGGTTGGTTCAAATTTCAGCCTTGCCTATTAACAGCTGAATTACCTTCCAGGTAGTGTTTAGCTTTTCTCTGCCTGGACTTCTTTCATGTTGATGACAATGGCAATAACAACATCTGTATCATATGCTCCTATGAATCAGTATTTATAATGTGCTATAAAAAGAAAATGCTGTAAGTTCTTGATGTGGTTGTTATCGGTTTTAGACAGAAATAGAGGGATGCAGAGACAAAAAGAAAACTACATTGTAGAGTGGGAGGAACAAACAATTTGTAAGGAAAAAATACAGACACAAATATTGAATGAACATATAAAACTTTGTGTGTGTGTGTGTGTGTGTGTGTGTGTGTGTGTATGTGTGTGCCCTGAGGGTGGGGCTGGTGTGGCATGTGGGCATGTGTGTTGGGCAAGGATCGAACCAAGGTCCTTATTGTTCTGAGCAATGATTTTAGGTTCTGAGTACTCTATTTCAAGGCATGAGACACAGAAGTAGAATAACAGTGCAAATGGTAGAGTAAGGACTTCCATTGAGCTGCTCCATCATAAAGGAAAGAAAACACTGGCAAAAATTGTGAGGGCCAACCTTTTCAGTAGTTTGAAATCAAGTACTTGGAGCAATTTAAGGAGAGGCTACTTGAAGAACCAGCTGAATACAAGCAAAGTCATCAGGCTTTGTGAAGTTTGATGACTGAGAGGTTTAATTTGCATGTAGTTTATTTGCTGATTCCAAGACAGAGACATCATGCCGAAGGGTGTGGAGAAGCAAACTGCTTAGTTCATGATGGCCAGAAAGCAGAGCAGAGGAGGAGTGCCAGGGAGGAAGGAGCATGAGACCAGAGAAATATCTAAATCAAATATGCTAGGTATTTTTAGGAAGCCAGGATTGAAGAAAAGTATGAGAATTGTAGTTCACCAAGTAAAGGATACCAATAAACATAAAAAGCAAAAACAAATGAAATAGAAATTGTAGAACTTGAAAAATAAATCAAATTTAGAAATTTAGTGGAGAACTAAGCAGAGATGTGTTGGCAGAATTCGTGAATTTTTTTTTGAATTATTGAATTCAAGGATAGACCAACTGAGAGGCACCTTAATTTCAAAGTGCCATTTTCTTTTCTGAAAACCTGCCATTACCACTTTCAGTTAGAGATCCATGATGAAGTCCACAGATCTATTTCCTTTTCATGGACACCCGTAACAGCCTGAACCTTCCACGAAATCTGCTTTGTCAGTCCCGGAGGGCAACTGGCAACTCCCCCTGGGCTGTATCCCAAGAAATTCCTCCCAGGATATTCAGTCTATATTTTGAACCACAGCAGTTCAAACAGCCCATCTGTATGTGATGCAAATTTCTGCATTTGCTGGAGACATATAAATTTAATGCAATATATTTACATTAAAGAGGCCTTACTTTTTATTCAACAGGATAGATAGCAGGGGCAAAAATCCTGTTTGTGTGTCTCTGAGAATCTAGATGAGTGCTCAGAATTAACCACTTATCAGTCTGATTATTTAAGTACAGGATAACCAACAACTGCACATTTTTCAATACTTTTTATAAGAATATAACTGGAAATATAAAAGTGACAATTTTATCAAATTTATTCGGAAGAAGAACTGTTGTTTGGAACAACAGTTGCCCAAATGACGCTAGGGATAGTCAGTATGTAAACAAATGCCCTGCCCACTTGATGCTTCGAGAAAGCTGTTCGGTGGTTAATCCTCTTCAACTAGAGAAAATCTCAGACAACTAGGCACAAGAGACAGGTTTTTTTTTTTTTTTCGATGAAATAATACATTGCAAACTGTTTTCATAATGTTTTGGTATTGTACAAGGTGCATACATGATATTATATTTACAGGTATTTATGTAGCTGAATTATATCAAAGATTCAATAATTATTTACCTAGTGGATGACCATAGCACTAAAAGCCGACATAATAACCTGTCCCACCACCAATAGTGCTGATCTTGCCTCTC